>VSMD01139671.1:0-54908 GCA_008750895.1 Mirza zaza | reverse complement strand
TTCCACTTCTAGGTATATACCCAAGAGGGAATTGAGGACGTGTGTTTCTACAAAAACTTCTATGCGAATGTTCATAGCGGCAATATTCATAATAGCCAAAAAAAAAGTGGAAATAACCTAATGACTGATGAATGGGCAAATAAAACGTGGTTTTCTATCCATATAATGGATTATTTGGCCATAAAAAGGAATGAAGTACTGATACATGCTACAACATGGATGAACCCTGAGAACATTATTCCAAGTGAAAGAAGCTGGACACCAAAGGCCACATGTTATATGATTCCAATTACATGAGTTTTCATAACGGGCAAATCTGTACAAAGTAAATTAGTGGTTGCCAGGTGCTGGGGGCAGGGAATAGGGCGTGACTAACCGTGTTTCCCCGAAAATAAGACAGGGTCTTATATTTATTTTTCCTCAAGAAGACACGCTAGGGCTTATTTTCAGGGGATGTGAAAATAACTTTAAATACTTAAAAAAAAATAACTTTTTTTAAAGTACGGTACAACAATCTACATTTATTCAAATACAGGTACAACAATCTACATGGATTCAAATAGAGTGAAGTCGTCTTCTTCTGGAACATCATCATCACTCTCCAAACCCCGAATTTCATCCTGAATTTCTCGCGACTCTATTTCCTTTAGAACCACTGGCCCCGATCTCTCATGTCGAGCAATAGAGCTCTCCTGGGGCAGATGAGAAAGGCTGCTTGTCTTCTTTACCACTGCGGGATGAAATGCATGGGTTGTGCAGACGCGCTGCGTAGCCACGCCCGCCACTAGGTCTTATTTTCAGGGAAACATGGCACTGTTGGTTATGGGTTTCTTTTGGGAGTGAGGGAAATGCGTTGAAATTAGATAGTAGTGGTAGTTGTACACTTTGTGAGTATAATAGAAACCAATGAATCATATGCTTTAAAAAGGTGAATTTTGTTATATGCAAATTACATCTCCATTTTTAAAAGGAGAAACCTATTTATTTTACCACAGGGCACCCGTTCACATCTGGCAGAAACAGAGTTAACAATGGAGAAAGATTGAAAATCCCCATTGTACAGATAGGAAAAGGAGAAGGAAACTGACATCTGCACCTTGATTTCCTCATCCTTAAAATGGGGATCATAATATTTCAGTACTTTGTAGGGTGATAGTAAATGAGTTAATATATGTAAAGCACTTAAACCAATGCCTGCCCAGTAAACGTTGATCAAAATGTTCGTTGTTATTATCAGAGCACGTATTATGGGATTGTCCCCAAATGTACGTTACATAGCTTGATCTTTACAACCGCCCTATAAGGAAGACATTTATTATCTTTATTTCACAGATGCAGGAAGCGAAGTTTGGGATGGGGTGATTATCGAGCACCCAAGGCCGTGCCGACAGTAGGAGGGGGTGGGAACAGTGACCGGGTCCCTCTTGTCTCAGCCTGTGCCCTCACAAGGCTCATCTGCCTCTCGGTTCTAAACATTTCTCCCACTGCACAGTCCCTGCCTTACTTTTCTTCTTCTTCTTCTTTTTTTTTTTTTCGGTAGCTTTATCGAGGTATAATTTACATGAAATGAAATTCAAAGAGTTTTGACAAATGCACACAGCCGATTACCTGCCGTCACGATTTAAAACATTTCACCCCTCCGGTAGGTTTCAGTCAAGCTCCAGCTCCCTGGTCCCTTGCAACCCCTGGCTTGCTTTTTTAGACACAGGTGTTAATGACTGCGCAGAGCGAGGTGCCAGGCCCAGGGCTGGAAGGACGGCGGGGGGCGTGCTGCTGTCCGGGTGGGTGAGGCCCGTGCGGGGCTGGGAGTGAAGTGTCTGGGCCGCAAGGCAGGGGCCGGGCTGGCCGGGCGACCTTTGAGCACTGTCTCCAGCACCGGCCGAGCGGGGCGGGGTCCTGCTTACCGGGCGGGCCGGGCCTGAGGAGGGCCGACTACTGCGCCCCTGATTCTGCACCTGACTTAGCAGGGCCGAGGATCACAGACCGTGACGCCTCTTCCTGACGACCACTACCTGGCACTCCCCAGCCCTTCCCTTGCTGCATTTTTCTGCAGACGTAGCACTGTCTCACCTGGCACCTTCCTTTTTTCCTCATTGCCCCTCTCCCCGCTGGCATGTATCAGCTCTAGGAGGACGATTTGGGGCTGTTTTGTTCCCTGCTGAATTCCCAGCCCTTCGAATGGTATCTGTCACCGAGTGGGCATGACAGACTGAATGAATGAGTCGATGAATTGTCCAGCCCTCTCCGTCTCTTCTGATTTTTTTTTTTTTTTTGAGACAGAGTCTCGCTTTGTTGTCCAGGCTAGAGTGAGTGCCGTGGCGTCAGCCTAGCTCACAGCAACCTCAGACTCCTGAGCTCAAGCGATCCTCCTGCCTCAGCCTCCCGAGTAGCTGGGACTACAGGCGTGCGCCGCCACGCCCGGCTAATTTTTTCTATATATATTAGTTGGCCAATTAATTTCTTTCTATTTATAGTAGAGACAGGGGTCTCGCTCTTGCTCAGGCTGCTTTCGAACTCCTGACCTCAAGCAATCCGCCCACCTCGGCCTCCCAGAGTGCTGGGATTACAGGCGTGAGCCACCGCGCCGGCATCTCTCCGTCTCTTCTGTAAGACGAGGCTGCTGGATCCAGAGATCTCTAGGGCCTCCCTCTGGCTCTACACTGTGATTTTCTTCTTACGCTTAATGCACGGTGGGGTCGCCTGGGGGAGAGGAGGCAGAGGAGGGGGCTGCAGTAGTTGTCCCCCTGGCAGGAAATGACAGGTCAGCCCCGTAAGCAGAGCTGTGTCAGAGGGCCTCTTTGTCAAGGGGTGAGGAGGGAAAGGAGGGCCGTTTGCACAACTTTTCTGAGTCAGGGCCCAGCCTGGGCCTCAGTCGCTGTTGGGTGGCCCTGGCTGCTCCCAGCCAGGTGTGGGTGCAGCCTGAGCTGGGCCTGGCGCAGAGAGGGAGGGCGAGGGGAGCTGGGCTGGCACAGGGACAGAAATGAGTGCGCACAAATGTATGCAGATGTATGCAAATCTCTGCAGCGCTGCAGCCTGCTGCTGGCTCTCCGGGTGAAAAGCCCACAGCCCCACCCCGGCCCCACCCGAGCTGCAAGCTCCCACATCTTTGGCCCCAGAAGCCCTTCTTCCTGCTTCTCCCTCCCAAGAGCACTTTCTCCTCCTCAGCAGCAGCCTGCCCCTCCCCACAGCCCCCAAAGAGGTCTGGGAAAGTGAGAAAGCGGAGCGTGAGGCAGGGAGAGGGAGACACATGGCTTCAAACAGAGCATGACGCACCGGAAATGACAGGAGAGGGCCACCCCCACCCCCCAGCTCTCCCCACTCAGTCCCTACTCAGCCCCAGATATCAAAATCGCCCCTTTCCAGATGGGGCAACGCTGCTCAGGGCCTGGAACAATCTGAGGCATGGCTTGGCGCTGTCTCTGGGGAGGGTGGCCCCGTGCAGGCTGAGCAGGGGGCAGACAGTCCTCTCCTGCTCCAGGCGGCGTGGGGAGCTGCCCCTGGGTGGGGAACACCGGCTCTCCTCTTGGGGTTTAGGCTGCCTGCCCCGCCCCTCCTCTCCCTGTTTTCCGCTAGCACACACATCCTCCCTTCTGCCACCAGCTTGCCTTTGTGGGCCCAGCAACAGCGGACACGAGCCTGACACAGAGCGAGAGAGACACACAGGCCCTGCCCTGGGGAAGCCCACAGTCCCCTGGCAGAGGCTGGGGGCAGGGGACAGAGGCTCAAAGAACAAGCAGGTGTCCCTCACCCAGAGGCCTGGCCTGGAGTCCCGAGAGCTCCACACCTCACTTTGTGGTCGATGAAACGGATCCAGAGTGTGCAAGTGACTTCTCCAGAGCCACTCAGCCAGGGGCAGCGCTGGGACTCCCGCCCGGGTCTCCCCACTTGCAGACTGGTGCTCTGGGGGCCACACCTGGCTCCCTTAGTCCATGTTGTGGTAGTGGGGGGGTTGCGGTCAGTGAATCAGCCTCATGAATTGAAGAACGGGTATCTTGACCCGGAAGGCTTCCTGGAGGAGGCGGTCTTAGGATCGTGCTCTGAAGGCTTAGACACCTGGAGTGGTGTGGAAGAGATGACCAGCTGCTCCCAGCGGGGAACGGGCAGGAGGGCCAGAGGGGACCCAGCCCTTCCCTCCCAGCCCAGCACTCCGCCCACCGGGACCAAGAGTGGTGAGGACTGGGATGAGGCCCATGTCCCTGCCCAGTCGCATCTGCTCACCCCCCATTCCCGATCACTGGGGGCCTCTGTGGACATTGTTCAGCCTGCACAGGGCCCCCACCGTCAGCAACGTTGGCAAGCCCTGCCCCAAATTGCCGCGGCCCCTGAGCAGTGTCGCCCTACCTGGAAGGCTGCGATTTTGACATCTAGGGCCCAGTCGGGGCTGCAGCCCTGGGGTCGGGGCGTGGGGCGGGGAGGGGTCTTCACCCGCAGCTGCTGGCTCCGGCGCTGTGAGGCCGACACGGGGATGCTGTTCCCAGCCCAGCCCCAGCCGCCCTGGCCGCAGACCCTGCCCATCCATCAACCCCACGAGCCTGTCAGCAGGTGGGGCCGCTTTTGTGTTCAAGCCTCAATCTACTCCTGGCCGAAGACAACTTCCTCTCCCCGGGGTGGGGAGGCTAAGGCAGGCCCATAAATTAAGACATTCGCTCTCCCTCCAAGCTCTGGGAAGCTGGGGCTCTGCTACATTCTACCCCTGTTTTCTTTGGCTGCGTTCAACTTTCCTCCAATTAGTCAGGCCCCGGGGCAGCAGCTAGACGACCGTGACTCAGAGCGTTGCAGAACCAAGGCAGAATCAGGAGTTTATCCAAATATTGGTAGCCTTTCCCTGTTGGCCCCATTCTCTTCCGATTCTTTCTTTTCTCAGCCGTTCCCCGAGGTTGGGGGTACTGGGCGTGCGCCATATTTACAGTCGTTTGTTTCTTCGCCAGTATCTCCGCTGATGTCACGGAATGGGGACACATTAGCATGTATCTGAGGACATAGCATCCCTCCACCCCCAGCATCAGACTGGGCCCCCCCACTGGCCTCAGCAAGGCTCCTCCCCAACTCTGAGCTGCTTCCCTGTTCCAGGACTGTCCCTTCTGCTTCAGCTCCTGCTACAGCTGCAGGGACAGTGGGTGAGCTTAGGGCCGTTGGCGGCACCGGGTTGGTGGTGAGTTAAGAGCAGGTGTCAGGACTCTGCCTTCAGGCCCGTCAGTGCAGGTGGGAAGAGGCTGAGTGTCCCGAGCTGTCCTGAGGACAGCACCCGCCAAGAGCCAAGAGCCAGGAAGTGCGGCTGTCGGGAAGGGAGTGGCACCTCTTTGCCCATCCGTGGCTCAAAAGGCCATTCTGGGTCCAAGAAGTTCTTAGCCCTGTACTGTGTGCTGTCACGTGGCTCGGGCTTATTTCTGCCTCACTCGTTCAGTGCAGAGCCCTCCTGGTCAGGGCAGGGGTGGGGCTCTCGGGAGGACCCAGGAGAACCGTACAACGGCACAGCACGAGGTGGCTGCTGGAATGCAAAGCGTGCAGAAAGCTCCCAAGCCACGTGGGGTCCTCGGGAGGCTGCAGGAGGGAGCGTTACGAGCCAGCTTGCTGAGCCGTCTGTGGTCAGAACGCCTTTGGGGACATCTCGGGTCCAGTAGCCAGAGGCAGAGCTGGGTGAGGAGGGAGCACACTGAGCCCTGGCCCTGCTGGGTTGCTCTGGAAGGGACCGAGGAGGCCAGGCGGGCGAGGAGTGGACATTCTCTCTAGAGAGGGAATTGAAAATGGATTCTCCCTGTGACACGTGGGTGGTGAGAGAGGCGAGGTAGGCAAGGGGCAGTGGGAGGGGGGCTGGCCCTCACTCCAGCCAGCCTTCCCTGCACATGGCCCTGGGCAGGGCAGAGGGAAGGGCGGGCAGCCCTGGCCTGCACCCTGGAGCTGGGTCTGGGAGCTGTCCAGCACGGGAACGGCTGAAAGCAGCAGGGGCCTGGCGGGAAGGAGGGGGGAGGAAGGGCAGTGACTCTCCCAGGGACCCTCTGCAGCTCACTGCCCCCTCTTTGCTCCAGGGACTGGGAAGCCGGGTTAGAAGGTCAGGCCTGAGAATATCTGAGCCTTCTCTGTGAGAGAGGGTACAGCAGGGGGAATAGAAGCGACAGGGCTCAAGGCTCAGAGGCTTTGCGCTTGTGCCCAGCACAGCTAGGAGGACCCCGGGAAGAGGGACTGAAGGCAGCTGAGGATGACTTCGTGTCTCTAGAGTTGACCACCACATGTCAGGGGACCGATGTGTCCAAGCACCTCTGCAGGGCTGTGTGTCTGGCTGGTCCCGAGGGGCTCCAAAGGTGGGACCCCCGTCCTCCGTACTGATAACCGGGCAATCTCGGACCAGCCCGCATGTCTGCGTCTGCTGCAGAGCCTGCTCGTCTCAGCTCCATCTTGTGAGCTCTCCTGTGGGCCCTGCAAGAGCAACAGGAGGTGCCTCGCCTTGACTCGGGCTTGGAATTGCTCCTCTCCCTCCACCCAGCAAGCCCCTCCCTTCAGTGGAAGCTTCTTCAGTGAGCCTCGTCTTCGGGACTCCCCAAAGCTCCCTCCTCCCCATTCTCCTGCTTGACTGCCCCTCTTTCTTCAAGCAATTCCTGGAAGCCTCCTCCCTCTGCCACTGAGAGCCAAGCGGTGCCCGTTCCTCACCTCCACCCGCCAGGCGCCTCCTCTCCAGACCGTGCCAGGCTCCTGATCGATCTGGGGCAGCGACTGGGGACAGATCGAGGGCACAGCCTGGCGCAGCTGCGCACAGCGGGTCTGGGGGGTAGGTTCAGGGCTAGAGTCTGGCCCTTCAGCACGGCCGCTGTCTTCCGGCCAAGGGAAGGGGAAGAAACTCCATCCCACTGCCTCTGGGCTACGTGGAAAGCAGCATTGCTTGTGCTGGCTCAGTCATCCCTTTAGTGTCCCCTGCAACCAGGATGTCCTTCCCCAGCCTCCTCCACCAAGCCCCCCAAGGCAGCAGGCAGTGTTCTTCCCCTCCAGGCTGCTAATTAACTGACTGCAGTTAACCCCTCCGTCACCGTCTCCTCCGTAGTTATGTGCACCCCCGTCCAAGAGATGCCTCGGGGGCCAGCAGCCTGGGCTTGAGTCCCAGCCATCCCACTTCTTCTTCTTTTTTTTTTTAAACAGCCTCACTCCGTTGCCCGGGCTAGAGTGCCGTGGCATCATCCTTGCTCGCAGCAGCCTCAAACTCCTGGGCTCAAGCGATCCTCCTGCCTCAGCCTCCCGAGTAGCTGGAACTACAGGTGTGTGTCACCATGACCGGCTAATTTTTTCTATATATTTTTAGTTGGCCAATTAATTCCTTTCTATTTTTAGTAGAGACACGGTCTCGCTCTTGCTCAGGCTGGTCTCAAACTCCTGACCTTGAGTGATCCTCCCGCCTCGGCCCCCCAGAGTGCTAGGATGACAGGCGTGAGCCACCGCGCCCGAACCATCCCACTTCTTGACTGCATCATTAAGGCAAGCGCCATAACCTCACTCTGCCTCAGTGTCCTCTCCTATAAAATGAGAACAACAACTTTACCTACCCCGTGGGGTTTTGTGAAAATAAAATGAGTCAATGCATGTGAGGTGCCGGGAGCAATGTCTGGCACCCAGCGTGTGGCCCGTCAGTGTCTGCTATTGTCACGACTTCTCTCTCTCAAGCTTCCGGCCGCCTGTGGGCCCATCTCTCCCTCCAGGTGGGGAAACTGCCGAGGGCGCCTGCACAGCTCTCCTCGGCCCAAGGGCTTCCTGATGGCAGGACTCTGTTGCCTCCTTTGGGGGACCCTGACCCCAGCCCTAGGGGAGCCCCAGTTGGCTCGGGGCTTGGGTACCCTGCAGAGGGGGCATGATCAACCAGTCCTGCACTGGGTGGGCTCGCGTGAAAGAAACCGTGACAGCCCACAGGGGCCAGACTCGCAAACAGTTCCTTGGTTCATTTGATGTTTTAACGATCAGGCGAGGGCTGACGCTGCTGTGCTTGGGCGCGGTTTGAGTGCCCGGTTGTGTGATTCCCTTTTCCACCGTTCTCCAGTTACTTCGCGTGGTTGTCTGTGTTCACCAAGCACCTGCTGTGTACAGGACTGCGCTGGCATGAGAGACACAGCGGTGAACAGAGCGCAGCCCCTGCCCCATAGCGCTTCCGGCTCGGCGGGCAGATAGGGAGCAGTGGGGTGGGCTCCCCATGGCGGTCTCGTCTGGGGGGTCAGGGAAACGGTCGCTGGGGAAGTGCTATGGAGAATCAGTAAAGGGCGATGAGGAGAGAGTGTTCTAGGCCTTCTGCAGCCCCACCTGGCTTCCCGGCCTCTGTCCTCCTAAGGCACCCAGCACTTCTCAGGATTCACACACACCTGTCTTGGCCAGACGTGTCCCCCCTTACCCTCCCACCTCACCCTGGGGGCGGCTCAGCTGTCTTTCTGGGGGCCTCCTGGTCAGGGCTCACTGTGCAAACCGCAAACTATCACGTAATCTCCTGGGGCCCTCTGGTTAAAGCCCGAGAAGAGAATCCGCAATGATACCTTCCAGCGGGCTGCGGAGCCCCTGCTCCACTGGGCTGCCGCCGAGCTGGGAGGCCCTGGCCGCACGTGGGGCCAGGTTTCCTCCCTCCCACTCCTGCGGAAGCTCTGCCCCCACCCCGTGCTCCACCCTGCGTCCTGTTTAGCGGGGAAGCCTTCCTGGGCTGTTTCCTTGCCAGCTGTGTCTCATTTCCTGCAGCCCGGCTGGCTCGTGCATGACGAGGTGAGCCGGGCCCTCCCCTGCGAGGTGTGCCATCTCCTGCTGACCCCATTCTCCTGGGCCTCCAGGGAGCAGAGTGGGGGGAGTCGGCCCCACCCACTGCTGCAAGGGAGCAGGGGGAGGTGCCCAGCTGCAGGACACCTGGGTGTCGAGATCCTGTCTGATGCCTCCAACATGCACTGAGCATCTCCCAGGTGCCAGGCACAACAGCAGGTGCCAGGTGCCCAAAGCCAAGTGTTCTTCAAGAAGGCAGCTTAGGAGATGAGCCAGGTCTGCGTGGTGACTGTGAGGCCGGTGCCCTGTACTCGGTGCTCTGGGAGCTCAGGGCCACTTAGCTCCTCCCAGAAGGTCAGGGAGGCCTTCCTGGAATGGTGCCGTCGGAGCGGAGCGTGGAGCGTGAATAAAAATTGGCTGAGGATAGGCTGGACACCTTGTGGTGCGTGGAGGAGTGATAAGCTGTTTAGTGAAACTGGAGGAAAAAGATGAGGCAGGGAGGCTGGGAGAGAGCAGGGAGTCAAGTGGTGGAGGGTCTTAGAAGAACCCCCAAAAACGTGATTAGATTCCGAGGGAGGGTCCTGGTCAAACCCACCGTGTGACTGGGTTGACTGGGTCCTTCAGGCCTCAGTGTGGTGGGAAGGGTGTGAGTGGAGCGGGCAGTGTTGGGTGGGGGCGACAAGGTGTGTGTCCCCGTGAGAAACAGGGAGGGCTTGCGTGAGGGCAGTGAGACCAGAGAACGGTCAGAAGAAACCAGCAGGACCACAGGACGGACTGCACGTCCTGGGCCTGGGTTCCAGGTAGCTCTCTGGCCTTGGACAACCCCTCACTCTCTCTGAACCTCAAGTTCCTCATCTCTCAAATACCTTCCCTGCCTACTGGAAGGAGCTGAGCTAACAGCTGTAAAAGCAGTAGGCGTGGACATTTTACTGCTTACAAAGCTCGGTAGGGCTCCAGCCACAGGGGATATGACTTTTCAGTCTGCGGACAGGAGGAAGTGGGAGGGAGGAGCTTTTCTCTCTACGGCTGACCCTGGAGCGGGCAGGACCCTACAGAGGTCATCGTATCCCTTCCCCTGCCTCTGGACAGATGAGCCTCATCAAGTGGGGCATGAAAATCAGGAGGTATTGGCCCTGCGATCAGAAATCATTTCCGGAGCTCTCGTGGGGATACATCCCGGCCTGCTGGCAGTCGCCCACCCTGCCAGCATTCCCACCGGGGCTTGGCTGGCCAGGCTGGGACCCCCAGGAAGCAGACTCCTACCGAGAGGGCCCTCTGGGATGGTAAGGTCACACTCTCCTTGGATCACATGATTCGGGGTTTCCAGCTCCTCACCGTGTCCTTTTCTGTGTCCAACCCCAGTCTTTGTGGCTAGAAGGGGCCTTCCCTTTCCGAGGCCCTGTTTCAGTGGGAGCAGAGAACAAAGGCTTTATGTCTGCAAAGCCCATTAGCCAGCCCCACCTTGACCTCCGGACTAAACCACCCTAATCCATTAACCTCTCCCTGGACGGCCGCCTTCCATCTCCCTCTCCTGCAATTCCAGTTCCCTGTGCCCCTTGTAAGCCACAGAGCACAATATGAATTTGGCGAGGGTTTCATGAGGTCCGGAGCCACCATTGGTACAGGAGGATGGATTCTCCGGCAGCTCTGAACCTGGGGCTGCCAGCCAGCTAAATCCAGGACCTAGGCCCACTCTGATACTCAGGTCCTGGGCGCTTCTCCCCACAAATCTTGCCGTCTCTGTCATGAGCTCCTCTCGCTGGGAGGGACCAGCAGGCAGGCTTCCAGAAGCGCCTGCTCGACTCCAGCTCAGCGTTACTCACGCAATTGCTATAAAAGAGACCAGGCTAAGGGACAGGGGGAGGGAGGGAGGGTGTCTGTGTCATAAACAAGGAGGGATATTTAGGGGTTTTTAAGCACCGTTGTCATCTCCAGGGAGACTTTGAGGGAGAAAAAACAACACTTTATTTGGAAACAATTCTGCTGAGATACTGTCTCCTCTCGGCTTCACTCTCCCTGCTGTTTGTTATGAAGTGCTATGTGCTCGAAGATGGGGGCTGAGTTTTAAAGTCACAGGCCAAGTTCTGGGCTCAGAACCAAGGGGGAAGCTCAGGCCAGGTTCTCTGCTCAAGGAGGGGAAGGGTCTTCCGCAGGGCAGCTCATCTGTGACTCTGGTCACCTCGTTCTTCTGGCTCCTGGGACAGAGAGCCACAGTCCTCCCTGAAGGCCTCTGTACGTTGAATGACCTCCGTACATGAGGGGTCCCCGAGGCAGGCGTCGAGCAAAGCCCCCAGAGGAGAGACCGCCCAGGTGGAGGCTGGCACTGAATGAGCCTTACCTGTGGCTCCCCTTCTCTGCCTCCTCCTCTTCCTCTTGTTCCTGCCCCTGCGCTCTGAACCAAAGGTGAACAGTAACCCAAATGGCTTCTTCCTTTCCCCTGAACCATGATGGAGACAGGCTGGAGTTTTCAAAAGCAGGTTTACATCTTAAAAGGTAGAGGGAAGCCAAATGCCTTGGGGTAGCCCAGATTGGCTCCTGGAACAGAAAAAGGACATTAGTGGAGAAGCTGGGGAACTCCGCGTGAAGTCTGTGGTTTAGGTAGTAGTAATGTGCCAATGTTAATTTCTTCATTTTGACGGATGTACCACGGTTATGTAAGATTTTAACATTAGGGGAAACTGGGTGAAGGGTAGATGGGTACTCTGTACTGTCCTTGCAACCTTGCTGTAAATCTGAAATGATTTCTGAATAAAAGGTAGAGGGAGGGACCCAAAATGGGCAAAGACAAGTCAGAAAATTCAAGCCTAGTGCGGCTGCCAATGCTCAGCTGTCTGATGATCCCTCAATCCTAGTGGAAGAGCAGAGGGCTCCTGAGCCCCAAGCCCCTAGGATCAAGTTTATCCCGAGACAACAACCCTTGAGCACTTGAGAGATTTCCTACCTGCAGTCTGGCTCTGGAAGCCTCATTTCCTCCATTCTCGGAGCCACCCCCTGGGGAGATTTGCCTCTGCCAAGGCTGGCCAGCAGCCTTTGTCCCAAGCTCTCATACCTCCTGGGCTCTCCCACACCAGCTTCGGGCCAGAGACAGGCTGAGGCTCAGGGGCCGCCCAGCCCGCCCGGCTGCAGGGAGGGACTCGGCTGGAGGAGCCTTCAGAGTTATTTCAGCTGGGGGCACATTGTCCCCACAAAATCTGACATGGAGAGCTGCCATGCCCTGCAAGTTTGTGTCCCCTCAACATTCCTAGGTTGAAACCATGACCCCCAAGTGATGGTTTTAGGAGATGGGGCCTTTGCGGGGTGGTTAGGTCATGAGGGCGGAGCCTTTGAGAATGGGATTAGGGTCCTGATATAAGAGAGACCCCAGAGGGACCCCTTACCCCTCCCGACACATGAAGACACGGCAGGGAGGTGTCATCTATGAACCAATAATCAGCCCTTCCCAGCCCCTGTGTCTGCCGGCTCTCAGCCTCCAGCACTGTGAGAAATACATTTCTGTTGTTAAAGGCCACCCGTCTACAGAATTTTGTTACCGCAGCCAGAACAGACTAAGAGAAGGATCCGTATTTAAAACAGATAAGCTCGAAGCTGGTCAAATCCCCGCCCCCACCCAGTACCCGTTTTTTACTCCCTCCAGCCACCCAGCCTCAGAAGAGGGGTCCATGAGCCCTTCGGAAACCTCTGAGCCCTGCGCAGCTTAAATTTACCAACCGGCCCCTCCCTGGAGCCCTGAGGGATGGGCCCCTCATGGACGGTTTCCACACGCCGCCCCCCCCCCCCCGCCCCCCAGCTGACCCACCAGAGAGCATGACTTTGCAAAAGCCCACCTTTTAAGGTTCCAAAATGAGAAATACCCGATCCAAACAATTATCCCATGCCACCAGTGAGAGAGGGCTGCTCTCGTCACCCACCGCTGCCAAGGCCACCTCCTAAGGTCTTTTCTTCGAGTTTCCTCCTCCCAGTGCCAGAGGAAGAGAATTAGACCCCATCAGACCTAAAGAGCCCCCTGTTCTTAAAGCTGCAGTTGGGTCCCTGTCTATGTTATCTTTTGCATGGTGAGCTCAGCTGGAGTCCTTCAGCCTTGGGCCACAGGGCCAGGCCTTCTGACATCCCCACCCCCTCCGCCCACCCCAGCTGCTCTGGGGTAGGGGACGCTCCAGGAGGGCAGAGCTGGAAACCAGCGGCCCCTCGGCTCTTATGCTCCCCCTGGCTCCTCCAGTCCCCAGAGCTCCCCACGCCCAGCGCCCACCCCCCTCAGAGCAAGCGGAGATGGTAATGGCATCCCTCTGCGGCTGTTGGAATTATTGGAAAAGTTGGCTCCGAAACCGCAGAGGGATTTACAGTACTGGGGGCGAGAGCTGGGGAAGCAGTGTAGACAGTGAGACAGCTGAACCAAACGGCGTCTGTGTGAGTCACTGCTCTCCTGCCTGCCGCCCCGGTCCCGGCGTGAACCTCGGGGCTGGTGAGACAGTTACCTTCTCAACCAGTTCAGTCTCTCTCTGAGGACAGAACCGGGGGACTGGACTGCAAATTGCAGCAGGAGAGGCTCGCGTGAAAAATAATCCCCTGGATTTTATGCCCCCCCCCCCCCAGAGATGCGGTAGTTTGCAAAGCTCTACTTCCCTGAGCAACTCGGGTCAGTCCTCCCTCTTGAATACCTCTTCTTCTGTGACATGGTGACTCCCATATTCATGATCGGACCCCATAGAGCCCCATCGTGGAATTGCTGCATGGCTGTGAAATGTACAGAAACAGTTGTGTACGCTTCACCTGTAAGTGCTGTCAGGCCACCCTGCTGCCTTTTACTTCTGGGACAGAAGCCATTGCTTTGACAAAGTTATTTGCCTGGAAATTAGCCCGGAGCAAGTGCCTTTGCTTTGTCTTCCACGTGCTTGCGTTCTCTCTTTAACTGTCTTCTCCATGGTCACATAGAATTTGGGTGCTTAGAAGGGCACCAGGCATCACTGAACCCTTCTCTTCCTTGCAGGGAGGAGGAAACCAGACCCAGCCCAGACCTACTGGTCTCCACTCCGGAAAGTAGGCCAGGCAGGGCGTGAGGACGCAAGTGCTCGGCACTTAGCACATCCACCAAGTGGATGAGGGAGGCTGTTATCCCCATTTTACAGATGAGTGACTGAGACTTCAAGAGGTTAATAGTTTGCCCACATCTCCTAGACGGTAGGTGCATTAGGCTGGATGGAAGCCAGGTCTTTGAGCATTGGGAACAGCCTCTTTCCACTCCACTGCACAGCCTTTCAGTTTCAGCCTTAATAATGGCGATTAAGATAGCAACACACGATTGGTCACGAAAGGCCAACAACAATAGCCATGTGATTGACCACTTCCTGAGTGCCCAGCATGTGCTGGAGCTCATCACTTCATCTCATCTACTCTTGTTTTTTTTTTGAGATAGAGTCTCACTCTGTTTCCTGGGCTAGAGTGCCGTGGCGTCAGCCTAGCTCACAGCAACTTCAAACTCCTGGGCTCGAGTGATCCTCCTGCCTCAGCCTCCCAAGTAGCTGGGACTACAGGCATGCGCCACCATGCCCGGCTAATTTTTTCTACATATTTCTAGTTGGCCAATTAATTTCTTTCTATTTTTAGTAGAGACGGCATCTCACTCTTGCTCAGGCTGGTTTCGAACTCCTGACCTTGAGCAATCCGCCTGCCTTGGCCTCCCCAAGTGCTAGGATTACAGGCGTGAGCCACCACGCCCGGCCTCTCATCTACTCTTGAAGCAACCCTGTGAGACACATGTGGCTATTCACGGTTTACAGTAAGAAAGCTGAAGCTCACATTGGTCATGCCTCTTGACTGGGTCACACAACCAGGAAGGGGCAGAGTGAAGATTCAAACCCAAGTTTTTACAACCAAAGCCCATGAGCTTTCCACTGTACCTAGTGCCTTCTTGTAGAATTTTTCTGGCCTGATATTCAGGAACTCCTTTTTGTCTAAATCTCCATTCATCCGGCTACAGTGTAAACACAGCTATGAAAATACATCATATTAATGCATGTTTGTTTTGCTTTGTTGTTTTTACTGAGGGCATCCTAGCAAATGCACAAGCGGTGACCCAGCACTCGGGAGGTTGCTTGTTTTCTCTTCTCGTTTCTGGTTTTATCTCTACACCTGGTCCTATCTTCTGCTTCTCTCCTGCGCCTTTGTGTTCCCCCCAGGGTGTTTCTAGACTTTCCCACCTTCCCTCACCATCCTCACTGTTCCTTTAGACCTCAGCAGCCAATCCTGTACCTCCAGCATCTCGTTGCCAAGCAACCGGCTTCCTACCTGCCCCATTGTGTCAGAATCTCCATGACAACAAGTGCTGCCAAAAGAGAGAAAGAGGAAAAAAAAAGTTAGGTGGTAGCAGGAGGTGGTGAGACCCTTTATTTTAGGACGTTCGTGCCGCTTTGCCAGCAGTAACTTGCTCACTCTCAGGATCCCTGGAGGGTGTGACAAATGGCCTCAACTCAAAGCTCATGAGGCAACAAGTCATGAGACTGACGGTCGGTGCATAGGGATGTGGACTCCAGCTTAGAGGCATTCATGTGAGGGGCGTGGATGAAAGCCACGGGAGTTTTCTGTTTAAACGGATGAGACTGGGCCACATGACCCCTCTCCACGGGTCAGTTGGGAAGGCAGCCGAATGAGGGAGGAGTTTTCAGTATTTGGGTAAGCAAGGTGTTGGGGAGTGTTTTCCGGTAGGACATAGGTATGGGCTGTGCCTGGCCAGCTGCATTCAGGGAAGGGCTCAGGAGGTGGAGGATGGGGGATATTATAAACAAGATTTGGGGCCCACAGGCCCCTGCCCGAGGACTGTGGGGGGTATGACCCTACACGATGTCTGGTCTGGTGGCTCCAGGCAGTGGTTGGCCTCAGCAGCCTCTGCGTCCCTTCCACTTTGCCTTCTTCTTCCAAAGGCCTGGGAGAAGCCTGCAGGGAAAGAAGGTCAGGACAGTTCCACAGAGGGGACCCTGGCTCTTCAAGTCCTGGTCTCTGGAGGCCTGACGGATGTGCAGCTGTGGCCAGGGGACCCACCCAGAACGGTGATCTCCTAGGAGAAGTACTGAAAAGAAAAGTGAGGAAGCCTGAGCAGGTCGGAGCACCTAGGCACCACCTATGTGGACACGTGGCCAGGGACCTCCCGGGACCCTGGAGAAGGCAAAGACCTTCATACTGCGAATCCTCCTCTCCCGTGGGCAGAGCAGGGGCCGCCCGGGCTGTCTTTACTGTTCAGAGTAGACGGAGGATGGGAGACACCTCCCCAAGCCGGCACTCACAGGGACTCAACGAAGCCACCCAACCACCCCGTTTTGCTGGCACTTTCCTCACTGGTACTGCCGTGTGAACTTCGAGGCCCTCCTAAGGCCAAAGGTCAGCCCGTCATGCTGTCCATGTGCCTAGACCTGAGCTTTCCAGGCAGAGGAGCATCCCTGCCCCTCCAGACTCCAAGCAGAAGGACTAGAAAGACCCCAGTCCCAGATTTTAGTGCTCTTCAGAGACAGAAATTTCTTCCTGACATCTGACTTAAATCCCAGAAATAGAGCCGTTCATTTGTTCCTATCTGCGTTCATCGGGGAGGGAGAACAGAACAGGGTCTGCGGGCTGGGTCCGCCCCACACATTTTCTCCTGCGGTTTTGCTCCTCTGCTTGGCCTGACCGTTCAAGAACATTGTTCACGCTCTTGCTATGTGGGGCCAAGTGGAGGGCCAGGCCCCCCACAAAGGCGGCAGCCCCCCTGCTGAACGGGGGCTTAGATGCCAGATACTAATTGCTGAGACGGATGCAGCGAGTCAGATATTATTGGAGGAAGAACAAGTTGGTTAATCTTCCTGAATGGCAATCTGCAATTTGTAACCAAGTGTCTTTATAAGATTCTCCTCTTGGACCCAGTAATTCTCCTTCTAAGAATGTAGGCTGAGGAAGTAATCTGAGGCTCTAGCAAAACTTGTTTTGGATGCTTGTCACAGTGTTACACATAAGAGTGGAAAATTGGAAACAACCTAAATGGCTAGTGACGGTGCAGTGGTCAAATAATTTGTGTGTAATGCATTCATGTTATAGTTTATCATCTATTAATAAGTATGTTTGTAATCACTTCTGAAGGTTTTAAAATGAAAAGTAAAATGCTTAATACATAGTAGGTAAAAAGATATAAAATATGTGTATAGTATAATCACAATTTTATAGCATGTATATGTGTGTGTGCGTGCGCGCGTGCACGCAGGAGCAAATATTACAAAGGCTGGAAGAGGGCTGGCGCGGTGGCTCATGCCTGTCATTCTAGCACTCCGGGAGGCCGAGGTGGGGCCAGGAGTTTGAGACCAGCCTGAGCAAGAGTGAGACCCCCGTTTTTCTACCAAAAATAGAAAAATTAGCCAGGGGTGGTGGTGCACACCTGTAGTCCCAGCTACCCGGGAAGCTGAGGCAGGAGGATCGCTTGAGCCCAGGAATTTGAGGTTGCTGCGAGCTAGGCTGACGCCACGGCACTCTAGCCCAGGCCGACCCTGTCAAAGAAAGAGAGAGAGAAAGAAAGAAGGAAGGGAGGGAGGGAAAGAAAGAAAGAAAATGAAGGAAGGAAGGAAGGAGAAAAGAAAAGAAAAGAAAGAAAATAAAAGCTTGGAAGAACCCAAAACACTTAAAAATGCCAGCGGTCAACTTATTGAGGATCTCCCGTGTGCAACTGTGCTGAGCATTTTCCACACATCATCTTATTTTGTGTTTACAGCAACTCAGAGGTAGAGGTACCCTTGCTTTTCAGATGAAGCAACCAAACCTTGGAGAGGTCAAGAAACTTTCCCAAAGCCGCACAGCTTGCAAACAGAACCAGACTCTGAACAACAAGTGTGAAAAGTGAACCCTGTCATTCGGCGTGGGGACGCGGGCGGGTGAGCGGTGCTCATCTGCGAGGCCTGTGAGCTTCTGGGCTAAGCGTGCAGCTACCAGCGCATCCCGCCTCAGCTCTGCCTAGTGGGTGCTCTATTCGGAGGCCCCAGCAGAGGCTGCAGCCCCTGCTGAGCAGGCAGTTTAGATGCAGGATACTGATTGCTGAGACGGATGCAGTGAGTCAGATTTCCAGGGCAGTGTGTCCCCAAGTGTAGGCACAGTGGGGGCGGTCGCACTTCCGGGTCTGCCCAGCGAGACGGGGAAGGAAAGGAGGCTCGTTTCCTGCTCCGCCTGGCAGGTGGGTCTCCCCTGAGCTCACTTGTCGGGGTCCTCGTGTCTGGCAGGACGCTGGGCCTTGGGCAGCTGGGCTCTGGAGCCGCACAGCTCACACGTGGGATTGGGGTCAGTTAGGGAAGGGAGGCCTCTCTCCTACAGCCTGGCACAGGGGCCCGCCAGGCCCGGCCTCTCCCTCCGTGCGTGACCGCCACAGCAATGACTGCTGCTGAAAGTGGGGCGGCATCCTGGCTTGGCAGCGTCGTGCTGGCAGGAGCGGGCCCAAGCGCAGTTTTAGCTTGGCTCTGAGCGGGCCGGCAGAGCCAGCAGGACACACAGAAACACACAGGCAGGCAACCGTCTCTCCGCTGCTCTGAACGAGAGAGGAGACGGGACTTGAATTCTCTTCCCTGCTGGACTCACTTGCCCACTTTTCAGATGGCAAAGCTGAGGCCTAGGGGCCGAGTAGCTCAGGGAGAGCCTTAGCTCTGGGATCCAGTCTGGCTTTCTCACTCTGGGGCTGCCTGTGACTGCTGGGCCTGCCACCAACTCTCTACTCAAGTCCCTCCCCGCCCCCCACTCCATCCCTCACACATTCTGAGCCACTGGGGAAGGAGGAGCTTGCTGCTGGTGTAGCCAGCCTGACCCGACTTACCTGGGCAGGAGGTCTGGGCTGCACCGCACAGCTCAGCCCCACGGACAGGTCTGGGGGCTGACTCTGGGTCTAGCCCTCTCTAAATGCCGAAATGTGGTGTTTCAGACAGGGAACTGCCCACACCCTGCAAAGGGGCTTGGGTCTCTCGGCTGGAGGGCTTTAAGAACAGCCCAGAATCCCCCAGACCTCCCCTGCCCCAGCCCAGTGGCCCTGGAGGTCCGTGGGCCTCGCAGAGTGACAGCGCCTCCTTCTGCCCGGCTGCAAGGCCTCCCCGGGGAGAAACCAGTGCTGGGAGTTTGAAGTTGGGGGAGAAAAGTAATAATAAAGTACGTGTGAGAAAGCTGTTGCTGATGCGTCTGGCGGGAGACAGGTCATCTGGCCGGTTGCCTGGGGGTCTGCGGAGGCTCCAGCTTCTCTGTGTGTGCTGAGCTCCCCACACCCAGGGCCCCGCCCCCCCCGCTCCTGCCCCGCTCAGCAACTCCAGGGTCCATCTGGAATCCAAGTTATTGCTTGGGAAACCAGACCTGTAGTGCCTCTGGCCTGGAGGAAAGTGATTTATATACAGACACACACACACACACACACACACACACGTATATGAAGGGGGAGAAAGAGGGACCTGGGATGGAACATGCCCCATCTTCAGGGAGCCTCCCCAGTGGCCTAGGCATTTGCACCCTTGTGACTGAGGACTCCAAGCTCTGGTCTGCATTGCAGGGGAGCGTACCAAGTGCTGGGGGCCGTGCAGCAGGAGGCTTTCTGGAGCAGAGGAAGGGCGCCCGCTCCGCTCTGCACGGCTCGGAGGAAGCTGTGCGCAGGCTGCACGTGCAAATGCCAGCTCAACTTCCTGGGAGGTATTTATAACCACGGCCTCTGGCCCCCTGTGATTTGTGGGACAGTTTTAAACCATTGATTTTCATTAGCATTAAATCATTTCTCTTGGCTAATTGAAAAGGAACCAAGGGTACTGAGAGTGGAGACTGTTGGTATGGATCAAATCAGTGAGAAAAAATGCCGTTATGCTGACACAGCACGCGTCTCCAGTCCGGCAGCTCTGGGCCCCCTGTCTGAGGCTCAAAATCCACTTCTCTCTCAGCAGTCAGAGCCTGTGAGAGACCAGCCCCCAGAATGGAGAATCGGGAAGTGAACTTGGATTCTTAGCAGGAGGGATGGAGGTTAGACGCTTGGAAGAACTTCCAGCCTAGGAAGGTGGGTTGAGAGGTTCTGAGCGAGGCGTGGGAGGGATGTAGCAAGCATGTCTGCTGTGTAGGTATGTTTGAGATCTCCGCCTGCCTCTGTCAGCCTGGGCTTAGGCAGGACAGGCACTGGGTCAGGGAGCAGTGTTCGGGTGGCAGGTAATGAATGAATGGGTTGCTCTGGCAATGCCCAGTCTGGACAGTTAGTGTGCAGAAGCCCCTCCTGGGAAAAGGGCTGGGCTGGGCTGGCCTTGGAGTGAAAGGTAGGGTCTTGGCTCCCACTTGATCACTTAACTACAAGTGGCAGGAAGCTGCACAGCCCCACACTAGCTGAGGTTAACATAGCCAGCCCCCTCTCTCCTCTGTGAGAACACGTTGCCACTTGGCCAGAAAGGAGACCAGGCCACAGTCTCAAGGACAAGGGAGTCTCTGAGGGTGTTTGGCAGAGCCCTGGCTCTGGGGGCGGAGATGGGGAGACTGATGAGTGCCGCTGCTTGTGGACAATCCTAATCCCATTCTGAGCCAGGAGCCAGCCAGGCGGGCGCTGGGGTACAGCACCGCCACCCCCTCCCCTGCCAAGTCCCAGCCAGCAGACCCCAGGGTCCTCTGCTTCCTGCCAAGGCTCTGCCCACTCTGAAGTGACAACACCACTGGCTGCCCATCCTTGCCTCCCCCGACACAGACTGGGGTGACTGCATTCTCTGTCAAGAGCCAGACCCCGCTGAACGGCCCCCAGCTGGTTTTCTGGGACTCAAAGCCTGGTCTACAGTCTAAGAGCTTGGGGAAGGGGGAGGGGCTCAGATCCCTGCTACTCTGGCCTCCCCACCACCCACATCCGACCTTCCTTTATGTCTGTCTTGGAGGCTGGCAGAGATTAGAGGCTGGACAAGAAGGATACACATTTAGTAAATGACTATGACAGCCCCGTCCCCAGCCCTGGGACCTCCTGACAATGCCTAGTCTGAGAAACACTGGGGTCATATGTGGAGAGGAAGCTGTGTGGTGTGGGGGAAGAGCACTGGACTAGGAGTCACCCCAGGCTCCGTTGTTACTCAGTGGTGTGACTTAGGACAAGTTCTTTCATCTCAAGCATAGGGACGTCCTCGTGTGCCTTTGTACCCCAACCCCGAGCTCTGTGTGGGAGCCGTGCAGGGTCCACAGCCCACAGACGTTCAGGGGGTTTCGTACCCACAGCAGGGCTGCTGGGCCTATTTTTCCAGGGAAGGGGCAAGCACGCTGCTGGGGAGCCTGCAGCCCTTGCCATGGGCACGGGTGGGAGGACACAGAGCACCCCCTCACTCTGGGCCGGGGGGAAATGGGCCAAAGGGGAGGGAACAGTAAGGGACAGGGAGGGCGGGCAGGAAAGGAGATGCGTGAGTGTGTGTGTGTGTATAAGAATGTGTGTGCATGTGAGTGTGGGTGACCTGTGTGTGTCTCTGTGTGAGTGTGTGTGTCTGTGTGTATCAGTGTGCACGTGTACATGGAGGGTGGGTATGAGTGTGTATGTCTAGCTCTGTGTGTTGGCGTGTGTGTGTGTGTGTACGTGAGTGCATGTCTTAGTCCATTCAGGCTGCTATGACAAAACACCTTACACTGGGTAATTTATAAACAACAGAAATTTATTGCTCGTGGTTCTGGAGGATGGGAAGTCCAAGATCAAGGCGCCAGTAGGTTCAGTGTCTGGCGAGGGCCTGTTCCCCATAGATGGCACCTTCTGTGTGTCCTCACCTGGTAGAAGGAAGAGGGAAACAGGTCCCTTGAAGCCTCTTGTATTAGGTCGCTAACCCCATCGTGAAGGTGGAGGGCTCATGCCCTAACCGCTCCTAAAGGCCCCGCCTCTTAATGCTTTCGCGTTGGAGCTTAGGGTTCAGCGTGGGAGTTCTGGAGGGACACCACATGCAGAGCACAGCAGTGCGCATCTCGTGTCTAGTGTGTGAGTGTGGGTGGGTGTGAGTGTGTCTGTGTGTGAGTGTCACTATGCGTGTGGTGTTCGAGAGGCACAGCAGCAGCATGAGTCACATCCTTGCTGTGGCGCTGAAGGACACAGCTCTCTGTTCCCTAAGGTGCTTCAGCCTCCAGGGACCAGACCAGGCCTCCAACAGGAGTGGAGCCTGAGCTGAGGTTTGGCCCTGGGAGAGCCAACCAGGATTTCCAGGCAGGTGGTATGAGAACACTTGCAGAGAGGCCTGCGAGTGGCCTGGGAATTCTGTCTGTGGCTTCTGGACCCACGGAGGCCATTCTGTCCACGCTCCTGTCTCTGAGCAGGTTGCACCTAAGCCACCTTCATGAGGTCGGGAGTGCCTCAACTTCAGAACGCTCTCATAGAGAGAGACCTCCCCATCTCTCACACTGACCCATGCCGTGGTCTTCAGTGGGTTTATTTTGGAAACTTGGGCCGTTGTCTGGCTTTGTTTACCCACCCCACCCTAATCCTACATAAATTGGCTGTCCTAGTCAGACCCAAATAAGAAAATGGAAATTTAGGTCAGAGGTGAGACGTTCTGGTGGCAATGTTTGTACTATTCTAACTGGAACGGCTGACAAAAGGCATTAATGGGAAGCTTAGGATAGAACAGAGAAAGGAGATGAATGTTGAGCTAATGATCTAATTTAATAATAACTAGCACGTATCCCGTGTTTCTTACGGGCCGGGCACTGTCTGCAGCGATTTTCCTCCCGTAGCTCACTCAGTGTGTGTAACAGCCCTGGGAGGCAGGTGGTCTCGTCATGCCCATTTTGCAGATGAGCAAACGGGCCCCAAGAGGTTAAGTCACTTGCTCAGGACAACAAGGCAGGAAGCAGCAGTGCCCTGGTCTGCACCAGGGCAGGGGGTTGGGTAGGAGAACGGGAAGATGGGGATGAGGATGAGGAGGGATGAGGGAGGGTCTTGCTCTAAGACCTCCGTTTTTGGCCAACACTCATCACTGTGCGCTGTCGGTACCTCAGTGCTTGAATCCAAGACACTCCAGCCCTTTGCCATGAATGATTCCACTAGTGTCCTCGCCTTCTTTCTTTCTTTCTTTTATCATACCCAACCTCTCCATGCTGTGGTTAAAATGTTCTGACCTTTTTGCAAATGGGCGTTTTAAGTGCGTTCCCAACGCGGCGGCGGCCCCTTTAACAGGGCCACTGCGGGAGGAGCTGTCCTATCAGCACCACGGCCACCGCGCCATGCTCCGCCCACCGCCCCGGGCCCCGCCCACCGCCCCGGGCCCCGCCCACCGCCCGGGCCCCGCCCACCGCCGCCGCTGCGGGCGCCTCGAGGGCAGAGAGGGCGGCGCGTCCTGCAGACCCGGGAGGGGTCGCGGGGAACGGGGTACCCCCATTCTTCCCCTCGCCCGCCCTGGCCCCAAGATCCGAGGGAGCTGGCCCTTGGGCTCTCACCACCTTCTGAGCCAGAGTGAAATATGTATAGGCCCGAAATACTTCCTGGGGTTTGCAGGGCTTTGGGCCAGGCAGCCCCCGTCTGTCCTGGTGGGGCCTGGGCCAGAGCGAGGCTGAAGGCTGGCAGGTTGGGGTGGAAAGGAGTCGCGGGTGAGGCCTGGCTCACGGCTGCGGGGCGAGAAGCACAGCAGCCTCTGGAGCCAGACTGTCTGGATCTCATCTTGGCTCTGCCATTTACCAGCTGTGTGATCCTGAGCAAGTTCCTTAGCCTCTCTGTGCTTCCCGGTCCTTGCCTCCGAAGTGGGGATGACGATAATAGCACAAACTCGTAGGACCACTGCAAGTGAATACGGCTAACCGATCAGAACAGTGCCTGGCATGCAGTCGGCAAATGCAACTAAAAAAAAAAAAAGTGTTTGGTTTAAAAATAAAATCAAGTACCAGGGTGCGGATGGGAGAGAAGACGGTTGGGGTGAAGACTGGAAAGGGAGAAGTGAGCCGAGGTGGAAGTGCGAGTTGGGTGTGGGCTGTGCACACCCTGCTGGGCAGGTACTGTCCCACCTGGCCTCTCACCTTAGCTGCCTGCCTTTCACCAGACTGCCCCACCCTGTGTCTGAATTTGGCTCCTGCCCTCCTGGGAGGAGGGGCAGCTGTTCTTAACATAATTTCTGCTATGTCTTGAGCACTTGCTGTGGGCCAGTCACCATGCCGGGGTGCCTTACCTTCATTCTCTCATCTAATATTCATGAAACCCCATGACTACTTTTTGCAGATGAGAACTCTGGGCTCAGAAAACGTAAATAACTTGTCTAAAGCCACATAGTAAGAGGTAGCAGAGCTAGAATTTGAACCCAGGACTTCCGGAGTCAAACGCCTTTACTGTCTTTACTCCGCATGTTTCAAACTGCCCCTTCCGTTGGTAGGCAGTTGGGTGTTATCATACCCGGCATGGACAGTGTTTTTCCTGTTGATGCTACAGGCTTCTGATCCAGGCCTGGCAGGTGTTCTCATCCCCCTCTGCTCTGCTGAAGGCTCCAGGAAAGCCAGGCAAATCGGTCTCCATCCCTTGGTGCCTGGGATGGAGGGATACTTGAAAAAGAAGGTGTTATTGGCCTTGTGATCACAATAACAAAAACACTTGTTGAGTCCTTACTGTGGTGCCAGACACTGTTCTCAGCACTTTACACCTATTAACTAAGTTACTCTTCCAACCAACTGCTACAAGGGGGGTTGTGGTGTCAGTCTCATCTTACAGATGAGAAAACTCAGAGGTTCTGGGATTTGCCTGAGGTCACACGGTCAGCAAATGACACAGCCAGCTCTGGACCCAGGCGCTCTGGCTCCAGGGTTTATCTCCAACAACTACAACACACGGAGTCTATTTTTTTTATTAATTAATCAATTTATTTGTTTTGAGACAAAGTCTTGCTCTGGCACCCAAGCTAGAGTGCAGTGGCATGATCATAGCTCACTGCCACCTCCAACTCCTGGGCTCAAAGGGATCCTCCTGGCTCGGCCTCCCGAGTAGCTGGGACTACAGGTGTGCACCACTGTGCCCGGCTAATTTTTAAACTTTATAATTTATATAGATGGGGGTCTCGCTGTGTTGCTCGGGCTGGTCTCAAACTTCTGGCCTCAAGCGACGCTCCCTCCTCGGCCTCCCAAAGTGCTAGGATGACAGGCGTGAGCCACCGTGCCCCGCCCACAGAGTCTCTTTAAAGAGCAGGGTCTGTCTGTGTCGGGGCACTGATGGACAGACCCTTGGTCTGTTCGGAGTTCCACTCTCAAATCCACTACTTACTTCCCGGACCTCCGACCACCAACTGCCAACCCGACTCTGCCTTTTCCTTGAAGCCTCCCCAGACCCTGCCTCACTGACACACCGTGGCACATAAATCCTTATGGCACTTTGGCCTCTCTTAATGCACGCGGCACATGTTCCTTGTCATGAGTGTGCACGTGTTTCTCTCCCACCAGATAGTCAGCCCCTGAGAGCAGACAGAACCTGGGTCTCAGCCATCGCGACTGCCAGGGCACCTGGCAAAGCATCTGGCACAGGCAAGGTGCTCGCCAAGGTGTTCGGTTGTTGAACAAAGGGATCCTGCCGCGAACCCTTGTGTGAGTGCTGTGTTCTTTTGTCATGGAAAGTACTAACGCCCCAGTGAAACTTACCGAGGACAAGGACCCCCAGTGGGAGGGAACTGAAGAACACTGAGGCCCTCCCCTTGTTCGCTGAGCTCCGTGAAATTTCAGATCGGGGCACTTGGAGGGAGAAAGAGCAAAGGGAGAATGTTTGGGGTGTGGGGTCTGGTAGGAGCGCCCAACTGCGAACAACACACACACACACACACGCACACACACGCGTGTTCTCATGAGAAAGACATGGCTCCTTGCTTCCGACGTCAGCTCCGTCCCCAAACTCTGCGCTTGAGACTCCCAGACACATTGCACAGTCGTCACAAAGGACGATCGGTACTGATAGCCAAGCTCTTTGGCTTGAACAGAGCCCTGTCCAAAAGCGACATAGATTGTCCTGCTTCTCGGGGACATTTTCGTCTAACACTGGGGTCCAGGAAACAGAGGCCATGGCAGCTAACCTTGCTCATCTCCGGAGGCCAAACATCTCCCCACGTTACTGTGTTCAGCCTGCTCAGGACATGGGGCCACGGGGGTGGGGGGGTAGAAAGGACCCCCCTCATTTCACAGGAGGCTGGTCTGGGCCCCAGGACAGAGCACCGGGGCGGCGGCCTCCCCCTTGGGCTTCGAAGGCGTCATTGTCCGAGGGTCTCAGCTCCAGTCCCACCCCCCTGTGTATTCCCTCGCCTGTACTCCTCAGCCGCCCCACCCCTGGGCCAGACACCCGTAATCCCAGTCTTCCTCCCCTTTCCCCACCCTAGCCCAGGTGTGCCACCCGCCACCAACTAGGTGTGTTAAACCTGCTGCCCATCGCTGCCGTCAGTGCTGCCTGTAGGCCTATAGGGGCAATGCCCTGCACTACCCTGGCACACAGGACACAAGGGGTTGGGGAAACTGGCCGATCTGAGGGGTGTGGGGTGAAGAAGAAAGGGAAAATAGCCCACTCCCCCAGCTCCCTACGACTGGTTTTCTTCTCTTCTGGTTTCTACCCTATAAACTAGGTTCAGCCTCTCCCTTCTTTACCCCTGGCGTCATCTCTGAAAGGCCCCAAACTGCAGTCACAGCAAGGTCAGCATTGATGGGGTGCGGGCAGTGGCTGGACATCCGCTTGGGCGTGGCCAAGGGACCCGTCCTTGAGCCTCCGAGTCCTGCCCATCTGCACTTGACTCTTTCCAGCTGGGTGTGTCCTTCTGGCCTGCGAGACAGGGATGATGAGACTTACCTTCTAAGGCTGTTTAAGGACTAGAAGCCGCATCTCAATACAAGGGGCTGTTACTCCATCTAGGGCAGAGGCAGGGTGTCCTCTGAAGTCCCTTTAAAGGCGCTGAGTGCCTGTGGGTCTCGCTCTGCAGGCAAACCGGGAAAGCTCCCATCTGACCCCTTTCCCACCAGGCTAAAATAACTAACTCGCTCTGTCTGGGCAGCCCCGGCCACCACCCCAAAGACGGTCTGAGTCTCCAGGGCACTCCCACTCCAGGGCAGTGGTTGTCATACCCCCTGTATGCGTGACACTCCCAGTCTAGGCGAGGGCTGTCGTGTGTGGGGGGGGGAGGCGAGAGCAGGGCCCCAACTGCAGTGGAGAAGAAGGGGTGCGGCTCCGGTGACCTGCCACCAGGAATGTTTTCAAATCCTCCACACATCAAGCTTTGCAGAACTGATGATCCAGTAAAAGAGCAGCTCCATTAGCAAGCGAGGCAGGAGCAGCCTCTCTGGCCTCAGGGCTTTCTTAGCTGCAAGTCCAGCCAGCCCTAGCCATGGGGACGGGGAGGTCTGAGCCAGGGGGGTCCGGGCCTACCCAGGCGGAGCTGGGAACGGGGAATACATGGAGGACAATGTAGGTGAGTTGAGCTCCCGGACAGGGGCGAGGGGGTGTCCCTCGGTAACACAACCTGAATTGGGGAGCAACTCCTAGGAGAGACACAGGCAGAGCTCAGATGCAGTTCTGGGTTCTTTTACAGATGTAGCTCCCAGAAGAGGTGGTCTGGGGTGCCTAATTGGCTTTGGTCTCCATGCTGGGATGTGGTGGGGATTGGGGCTGAGGGCAGAAGCAGAAGTGGGCCACGTGGCACCTTGCCAGTGCAGGGAACTGAACCTGGGAATGCAGAAGTCTCGGGAGGTGGCTGCAACGTATCAGTGGCCTAAGGCCCTTCTTGTGGGCGGCCAGCTGGTCAGTGCACAGCCCAGCTCTGTGCTGGAGGCCAAGGTCAGCAGTGCAGGGCCCACACGAACCTTTGAGCACGTCTACACCTGTACACCCAGTCTTGCTCAGCGTTGTCACAGATACAAATAGCTGAGTGCTGAGGGGCGGCCGGATAGAAGGAGGACGACAAAGTCAACCTGCTCTCACCTCTGCCGGGGAAGAATTCTGACTCCAGGCCCCAAGTCAGGCTAAAGCATGGTGCTCTCTTCTGGTCTTAAAAACTCCCTGCTTCTCAACCTGACTGCAGTTCCTAGATTTTTCTCCTACCCTCATTTTGCAGACTGGGCATGGAGAGGTTAAATCATTTACCCACATTCCCACAGCTGCAGGTAGTACCTGGATACCACCTGAGATCCCTTTATGGAAGTCCTCAGTGCTTCCTGTGGAGCTGTAGGACATGGTAGGGCCAGGGACAGGACAGGTGCCCTGCCTGGGGGACTGGTAGAGGGTGACTCAGGGTGTCCCTCCGCCTGCGGCCTGGTGGGTGGGCAACGATGGCACGAGACAGAGGAGGAGGAAGGAGGAGTCAGACGGGGCTTGGACCTGGCCCTCCCTCTAGGCCCAGGCACTGGGCGGGCAGGAGTGAGCTTGCCGTGGTGTCTGAACACACACGGCTTTGCTATCTTCTCTGCCAGGGGAGGTGGGGGTGCTTCAGCTCGTCCAGTGGTGACGTCAACTCATTAAAAGTTAGAGAAAAGGAGGAGGGGGTCATAGCACTTCTCTTTCTCGTGGAAATCATTTCGTCCATCGCAGAGCAATGCTATAAGCCCTGGTACACACGGTCATTTCAAGCTGTAATTCCAGAAACCCGTCCGTGCTCACAAATCTACATCGACTCCTTACAGTTTAGCCTGTAACTGGTCCCAGACCACAGAGCCGAAGGTCAGGGAAAGGTCAGCGACGGCCACAAACAGCCCCATGCTGCTGCCAGCAGCTTGCTCCACACCACGGAAGGGGGCGTCTCGGTGGTCTTGAGGACACTTGTGCCTTGGTGGTCCCTGCTCTGACCGAAATGTCCTCTGTCTCCATCTACAGCCAATGCTGATTCACCCATCGTGAGTCGACTCGGCTGTTTTCATTACAGGTAAACCTTTGCCCACATCTGGAATCGTTTCCCTAGTATGTTTCCAGATGTGGCATTGGTCCCGCAGCAGGCCCTGAGGGCTGGATATTCTTACCAGCACCGGATCTTACAGTTTTCTACAAGATAATAAATTTGATAGTAAGAAATGATGACTTATCTAATTTGTATCTCTTCAATTTCTAACAAAGCCTTTTGTTTCTGTTTTGTTTTGGCCAGTCGTATTTATTACTCTGTGATTTTTCTTGTTTGTCTTTTGCCCTTTGTTATACAGAGTTTTTCTTTTAAATCTTGATTTGATAGAGCTCCCTCTATATAAAGGTATTAACTCCTTGTTTGTCAAACCTGTTGCGAGTATTTTCACAGTTTATTGATGTCTTTAATTTTTTTCTTTTTTTTTTTTGAGACAGAGTCTCACTCTGTGGTCCAGGTTGGGGTGCAGTGGCACGATCATATCTCACTGCAGCCTCGAACTCCTGGGCTCAAGCGATCCTCCCACCTCAGCCTCCCGAGTAGCTGGGACTACAGGCGTAAACCACCATGCCCGGCTGAGATTTCGATTTTTATGCACTCCAATTTATCACTTCCTTTATGATGTCTGCCTTTGACGTGGTGCTTAGAAAGTCTTCTCCTACAACAAAATTATGGAAACGTTTATCCATGTGTTCTGCGAATTCTTTTATGGTTTCATTTTTTTTTTTTTTTACATTTAACTCTTTAGTTTACCTGGAATTGACTGCATGTGTCTTTGTGAAATGGCTTCAAATTCCCTTTGAAATGGAAGTGATTAATTCATTAATTAACATGGCAAGGAGGGGAAGCTGGTGGGGCGAGGGGTTGAAGATACAGGAGAGGGATGGAATAATCAACAGGGCAAGGCAGGTCTGGCAGGGAAGGGATCGAGTGCTGTTGGCAGCAGGTGTGTGGAGGGAGCTGCCTGAAACCAAGGGCGGGACACTCGGGCTCTGAGATGACGCAGGTGGGAGGTGACAGAGGTCCGCTTTGCCAAGTCAGGAGGTGAGTAGGGAGTGGACTAGAAAAGACTGTGAGCCAGGTGCCCAAATCCCCATTGGTTGTGGGGATGGGGTCGGAGGGGAGGGTATAGGAGAGAGAGTGTCAACGAGGAGGACCAGGGAATGCCAGGAGCCAGGCGGGAGAACCCTCAAAGAGACACGTTTATCTATCGTTTTACAAGTCCGAGACTTGGGGGAGATCGCGATTGGCCATTCCTGCTCTGGGCCCGATGGGGTGTGGAGGAAGACGGCACTCCACTGGCGAGGTGTCCTGGCGGGGGTAGCCGGGGGTCAGCTACAGTGATGAGTGCAGGGAACATGCAGAGAAGAGGCTGCGGGCCTGGTGAGCGTTTGTTGAGTGTGGGCAGGACGTTCTAAGACTCGGGACACCGTGAAAGATCGGAAAGGGAGGGGCCATGAGAAGGAACGTCTCCCTGATCAACGGACAGGAACGCAGTCAGGGAAAGTTACATGAAGCTCATGTGTAAGGTGCGTGGCAATCCACAAAGCTTGAGCACACATGTGCTTGCCGATGAGCCTCAGACCACAGTGATGAAGGGATTTGTCTGGGGCCGGGCAGGTGGCCGGTGGGGATGTGACCCCAGGAGTCCCCTGCTGAGCCTGGGTACTCCTGCCGCCTGCCCACAGACAGCAGCATCGTCCTCTACACTCAGGGGCCGAGGCTGGGGATAGTGCCTGACCATCTTCTCTCCCCTCTCCCTGCAGGACGGTAGCCCAGGTGCCGCTCGCCGACCATGAATGGGATGGCCAACGTGAATCCCGCCAGCCGCCCTCACTACGCCTCCTCCATCCCCGTGCCTCGAGCTTCTTCCCAGACCAGAATCCACACGCCGGGCGCCTCTCCGCAGCTGCGGCCGCGCCGGGCTGGGCTGGCCCTGAGCCCCCAGAGAGCAGCCTCTCCAAGGCTGGGCAAGGCTGTGGGCCCTTCCAGAAACTCCTCTCCCAAGGCCTCCCGGGGCCGAGGCTCCCCCCGGGCTGCCGGGGCTGCTGCGAGGGAGTCAGCCGAGGGTGGCGAAGGCCCCTCCAGCTCCCCATGGAGCAGCCCCAGGATAACCCCCAAAGCAGCCCTTCCCGGCCGAGCCGGGTCCCGAAGAGCAGGGGAGACTCCGGGCACCCAGGGAACGAAGAAAAAAGCCCAGGAAGGGATTCCGGTCCGCCAGGCCCGGGGCAGGAGCCCCGCCCGGGCGAGCTGTCACGGAGAAACTCAAATACCAGGCGCTCCAGAAGGTCGAAAGCCTCCTGGCTACCCAGGAAAAGACCAAAGAGATACGAACCACAGAGCTTCCGGGCTCCCCAGGCCGTTGGAGCCTGAGGAGGGGGCGGCCTCAGGGGCTTCCTCTCCAGTCTGCAGCCCGGCGCAGGGCAGGCGCCCCCTTCCCACCTCGGGGACCATCAGCTTTTCCTCGGCCCATCCGCAGAGCCAGCCGGTCACAGCCACGGTGGCCCCCTTCCAGTACCGGTGAGATGGGGGGGCCCTCGGTGGCTGGGGGGGGTGGCGGGAACAATGGCGTTGGGGCGCAGGGGCGAGCGGAAAGAGGAGCCAGGCCCTGAAGAGGAGTGGCAGGTGGAGACCAGAGGGCCCCAGGGCACGGAGGAGGAAGTCTGGCCTGCCGAGGCCTACAAAGTTGGGGGTTTGGAGAGCCGAGGTGGGATTGAGGACATGCACGGGGACCCCGATTCAAGCTTTGGTCTTTCTCAGCTCTGGGGACTCCACAACAGAGGCCGGGAAGGAGGGCTCCCCTAAAACGTCCGTTTCTGCTCTCTGGGAAATGGTGAAACAATGCACGTAATAGAGTATTTTGGAAGCGTAAGCGGCTAGATACATAGGTAGCGCCCGTCCCGCCCAATTCAGTGTGGAACATTTGCCACCACGGTGAGTTAGACCAACTCTCCCGGCTTGGGCACTGTGCCTTCCGTTTATGGTGAGTAAAATCCCAACTGCTTCTCCTTGTTGCTCTCGTAGTACCTGTGTCTGTCTGTCTCTCTCACTCGCTCACTCCACTTACTATATCGCCTTCTGCATGTCCTTGAACGTGCCTGGCATATCAGTGGTCAGTGGTGCCCCTTAGACAGGTGTTGCCACCCTTGGTGGCAGCGGTGGCCGGGCCAGCATTCGTAACACGGTGGTCAGCCAGCTAGTCTCTCTAGCATTTTGCAGACACGGCAAGTTGAGTGCATAGAAAAACAAACACGTCATCGGCTATGCTTTTTTTTTTAACAAAAATATAACGCTTCATAAAATGACCACATTAAATGAGCTAAGTTTTAATTACTAATTACTATATAGCTTAGAAATGCCCAAATGCCAGTTAAGTACCTTTCTGCCCAAACTAACTTCCTATGCTTTTTTTTTTTTCCTATGCTGATGCAAGGAAAAACTCTCACTTATATTTTGGGAGTAGAAAAGCTCACACCTGGCCTCCTAGGCGCTGGGGGCCTCTGAGGCATCAGAGTGGCTGGAGGTAGGGGCAGGGGACCACTAGGCACTTTAATCTTCACTGGAAGCCAACTTGTGTGCCTTGATCTCCGAAAAATTGAGTGCAATCTTACATTATAGTAATAGGTATTTGGGGTCCAGGACAGGGACGTGAACAGTCCCACTAGGTTCTGCTTGTGTTCGGGCCTGGTTTAGAGTGTTGCATGTGGTTACGGACACCACCTTTTTAAGGGACATTGATGTACGAAAACATTTAGAGAAAGACTGACAGGTTGCTGAGGGATCCAGAAAAGGTGTTATGAGAATGATTAAAGGAACTGAAGAAGTTTGCTTTGGAAAGGGAAGGCTTTAGAGAGGGTCTGAGAACGGCTTTCAAATATTTGCAGGGCTGTCAGGCTGTAAGATGAATTAGATTTACTTGGTGCAGGTCCAGAGACCTGACTCAGCACCGTGGCGGTTGAAAGTTAGTTCAAGACAGATTTGAGGCTCAGTAGGAAGAACTTTCCAACTACTACAGGGGATTCCAAATTAAGCAGAAGTGAACTCGTTGTTATTGCAAGAATTCTAGCTGACTCTACAGCCAAAGAGAGTCTTACCCGGGTGGCCCCTGGCTCTCCAAGCGTCCCTTCTGCCTGACTGTACTGTCCAGAGAGTGCACCGATGCTGCTTTGTCTAAGGGGCAACTCACTTCTGTCCTTTGTGACCTTCTCGACTTAGATTCTGAAGCTGAGGAGAGAGCTCAAGCAGCAGAGAGGCAGGGCAGATCTGCCTTTGAATGGTCCTTTTCCAATTAGTAAAATGTTTCCCTGGTGAGTCTTTGACTTTCTTTTCCTACCTGATTTCCTTCATTTTGAATTCGTTCTTTGGGAAAAAAGTGTCTAGGCAAGAAATTGTTTAAGATTTTACATTATCCACCTTACACGTCCCATGGTATATTTAGAACCTGACATTTTCCAAAAGGGGTCGGAATTTTTCCCTGTGAACATTTCAGTGCAATTTAAACAGAGCCGTGTTTCCTTCATTCAGCGAATATTTATGACATGTTTGCATTTTAAACAAAAATGGAAATGAGTCACACCAGCCCAAGAGGAGCTTTCCCTGCCACCCCACCACCTGGACCCTGCCCGTTCCGGGCCCTGGATTAAGGCGGGAGAGAGGGTCATGGCTCAGGTGCAGGTGAGGTGAGGACCAAGGACACTGCTGGACGCTACCGGCCAACGGGCAGGAGCCCAGCACACCTGCAGGGCCTGGAGCTGCTGCCGTGGGCGGCGCTGCCAAGGGCCGGGCCGGCCACCCTTCCAGGCTTCACAGCCAAGGGGGTGCCATCTGTTCCCCCGAATCCACAGACCTTCCGTTTTCGTGGAAATCTGCCCCCGCCCCCTTCCCCAGCACCTCCGTCTTCTGCAAGGCCCCAGCGGAATGCGGGTGCTGAGGCTCCCTGGTCCTATCCCTGTGTCCAGCCTGCTGTGTCTCACCTGCTGCTGCAGGGAACGAATCCAGCCCTCCCCTGCCCCGTCCTGCGTGGCCCTCTCTTCTCGAGGGTCTAGGTGTGGCCTCCCCAGGGAAGCTCACCTGCCGTCTACCACCCCCCTCTGTATCCCGCTGCTCCCGGGACCAGCGTAGCTTAGCAACCCGGCTGCTCCTGGGAGCCCCGGGCTCGCACCTCGAATTCCATCACATCCTCCACCGCGTCCCCTCTGCTCTCCTGGACAAGAGCCGCGGTGGCTTCACCACGGCCCCCGCTGCCCTTTGCCAACCGCCGAGTGTTTCTCCTCCTCTGACAGTCCCCTCCGTCCTCCTCAGGCGGGCTCGGGTGGACTTCGGTTAGGAGGGTGTGGTTAATGGCGTCGGGAGGGTAGGGTCATTGGCGTCACCACTGTGGTTTTCTTCTCTCTGGTCCAACCTCCGTGTGACGTCCGGCACAGACGGTGCTGTCCACCAGGCTGACGGTGGGCCGGACGTGTCCAGGAGGCAGAGGCAGCTGTAGACACGGGTTCAGAGCTGACCGAGATAGAGATGAAGGCCGCCTTCCTCAGCTCCTGGCCCATGTGGCTGCCACAAGCACACCCGCCTTGCATCACGAGCATGGCAGTAATACTCACGACAACAAACTATTTCTATTTTTATTACTGGTTGTTGTGGACGCTGTGCTTAGCTCTCTACATACATGCTGTTCTTCAGTGAGACATTGGACCCATTATACGGAATTCCCTGTCCCCAGCAGAATGTCCTATTACTTTCTCACCAGTATGGTGTGAGAAACGTCACACCATAGTTTCTGACGTCAGAAACCCAGCTCCACCCTAATTTCTTCCAAGACACCAACCGACTCCAGCTTCCCTTTGCTCCTTGGCGCTCATGTATCTGGGCAGATATTTAATTGGCAGGAGGACCTGTGGGCGTCCCCATCGTAGTGATCACCCTGGGGGCCAGGACGAGGTCTCCTGCCTTCTCTGGGTGGGTGCACCCCACCCTGCCCGATCCCCAGCACCTAGCGGAGGGCCTCACAGTTACACAAGAGCTCAAAACTGCCTGACTTGCTTGGAAAGAGCTGAGCACTAGCACCGACACCGCACACGGCCCTGGACCGTCAGGCTGATCTTGGCCTTGGAGGGCATCTCTGCACCCCACGGTGGGAGCCAGACCCAGAGAGGAGAAGAGATTCACTCCTCGTCACACAGCAAGTTCATGGCAGAGCTGGGCCCAGCGTCCCAGCCATCTAGGCATTGAGAAAAGTAAAAGCTAGAGGGGGAGAAAGACAAGTGTGAGTAGCACTGGAGACTCAGAGGGTCCCCTGGCCCAGCCCTTCCATTTCCCCTCCTGCCTGCACAGCCCTCCCCCAACCCTGCCAAGCTGCCAAAGGGTCCATTTAGCTGGCGACAGCGGGCGGACGGGTGGGCGGGCCAGCTCCAGAGCCGGGGTAATTGCCTGTAATGAAAGCACCCACAGCCTTTGTTCCCGGGAGTGGTCGCACGTTTGGAGCTGTGCGCAGAGGCCTGTGTGCACTTGGGAGCCGCTGCCCGGAGACCTCACCCTTCCTTCCTGCTGCCACCACTGGTCCGGTGCAGACTCGTCCTTCCAGGAGTCACCGCGACCTCAGCCGAGCCTACCCCACCCCTTCTTCCAAGGGGGAGCAAGCCCATGGAGGCCTGCGTGCCCCGAGCTGCCAGGAATCGATGGCCTCGGGTTCCGAGGAGCTCTTCCCCGTGTGCACGCACACGGCTGCACACACGTGCTCACCCCGAGGGCAAGGATCGGGCTGGACAAAGGCCCCCAAGGCCTGGAGTTGTTGGGGATCCCTCCGCCCCGTGTTCCTGAGAGCGGGGAGCATGTCGAAGGGCATCGGGCATCCCAGAGCTCTCAGGGGTTCCCTGCCCGGCCGACTTTGCACAGAGGCCTGCTGCTGGCTGGAGCGTGTGCTTGTGTGCACACACGCGTGGGGGGCCTGCCCCGAGGGGTGCAGGGCGCCAGCAGAGGAGAAGGACCAAGCTCTAAGAGGGTTTTCTTAGGCCCATGGAGGAACTTTGAGGCCAGGATAACCTCCGCCATGAGTGACCACCCCTTCTCGCTCCCACAGGTTGCAGACAGATCAGGAACCTGGCCCCCTCCCCCAGGCCAGCTGGGCCCTGGATGGCTGCTCTGGGCCCCCCGCCGAGACGGAGGAGAGCTTCTCCTGCATGGGTAAGTGCTCTGGGGTGACATTTCCTCTCGGGGTCTGGAGGCCACGGGGGCTAGAACTGCTCCCACTGCACACACGGAGGAGGAAGTGACGTAGGCTAAGCAGGTCCGTCCCTGGACAATGAGGCATCAACCTCTGAATTGCACTTTGAGTTTTCACTTTGCTTGACTCAACCCAGGGTTGGTCCTCCACACCCAGGAGCACTTCGGGGCCAGGAGAGGAAAGCAGCAAGTAGATGCCATGGTTATCCAGAGCTCAGGCTGCGGGAGTCACGCCGCGTGTGTCATGTGTGGGGTTGTGACAAAAGGGCAGCAAGCTGGGACAGTGAGGGCCGGGTCCTGAGCAAAGCCCAGGTTAAAAATGAAGGCGCCAGAACCAGGGAGGCGGTCAGAGCCACCTAGGCGGCCGCCTGCCAACCGCTGCGTCTCCCAGGGCCACTTCTAACAGGTCACTCCCACACGTGTCCCCTTCCCTGTGTCATCCTGTAGTCACAACATATCACCGGAGCCTCAGGAGTGTCAGTGTCACCAAGAAGATCCCTAAGCCTTGAATACAATGACATTCCTTCAGGGCAGAGACGCAGCCTGCCCCAGCTGCACCCTCAGGCTCGATGTGAATAAATGCCGGGTGAATGAATGAGTGCTTTGTACGCCACAGGCCGGGCCCTGAGTGGCCAGACTCTCACTCTCAGCAACACTGTAGGCTGCGTGTTGATTTCCTTGTCACATTACAAAATACCTAGAGGACGGCTGTGACCCATACCAGAAGTACACGGGCTGGTACACTGCAGGCAACCAGCTCCATCCTTCAGTTTCCCAAAGAGAAACCTGCCCCAAGGAATTATTGCACTTGCTTTTCGGAAAGCTGAGGTTGCCCAGAGGGTCCGCGTTACAGCTTCGTCTCGGTGCCCTGCTCCGGTGGGCAAAGCTGCCTGTCCCTGAGATCACTTGACACCCATGTGTGCACCCCTGTCTTCTCTGTCCCCTCCTGGGCAGGGGGACCTGGGTGGTCCGCCGGGCCCTGTTGAGCCTGGTCTCTGGGCCTGGTCTACAGTAGCGATCTCGGAGCCCCTGCAACCCTCCAGACAGAGCAGCAGTGTCACTCTCCGTGGCGAGTCTTGTGGAGGAGGGGGACGGGGCAGGACTGGCCGTGTGCAGAATGAGCCATCTCCTCCCACCGTGAGTGTGAGCACCCAGGGGAACCAGGGCATGGCAGGGGACAAAAGGAAACCAAGTTTCCCTGGCACCAAAAAACCATCAGAATTAGCATGTGGTAACCGGGAAACTATGCGGGCCTCTATTTTTACATTCGCAGTTTTGTTAGTGTAATGGCTTCCTTATGTGTGGACCACATCGCTATGCCCTGACGAGCTCCATCCACCTCGCCAGGCGCTCGCTCACGATCAGCACCGATGAGTCGGCCAGGGGACTTTCAGTGTCTGCTGCAGCCTGGTGTCAGGGTCCCCAGGCTTGTCAGCTGGAAGGCACCCTCGCTGGCTAAATGGGAAAGTGTCCGAGGGACCGCAGGTGGGGTTGCCCTGTGGGGCAGGGAGCCACCAACCTTCGCAGGTGGGCTTCGTGCAGGAGAGTGGGAGCCACCGGCCTCCTCCAGGCTCCTAGGGGAAGGGCGCAGGGCTCCCGGCACTGCCCTGCTCTGGCCATAGCTAGTTGTCATGGTGACCCATCTTTGCCGAGGACACACCAAACTCTCTGATGGGTCGGCTGGGGAGAGAGATTCGGGATTCGCCTGCTTTGTGGGGGAGCCTACACTCTTCCGAGCTTTGGGGAGACAGAGAAGAAAACGAGGAGACAACCGAAGGGTTTCTTTTTATGCCTTGCTCTCCCACACCCGAGCCCACTCAGGGCATGACATGACTCAAATCCATTCATGTGTTCTTTCATTCAGTCAGCAAACCATCAGGGAGTGTTTGCCTTGTGCCAGACACTGTGCTTGACACCAGGGCGTAAAAGATGAATGAATGTGGGGCGCGGTGGCTCACGCCCGTAATCCCAGCACTCTCAGAGACTGAGGTGGGAGGATCGCTTGAGCTCAGGAGTTCGAGAAGAGCCTGAGCGAGAGCGAGACCCCGTCTCTACGCAAAATAGAAAAATTAGCCAGGGGTGGTGGCTCATGCTTGTAATCCTAGCACTTTGGAAGGCCGAGGTGGGCGGGTTGCTCCAGGACAGGAGTTCGAAACCAGCCTGAGCAAGAGCGAGACCCCGTCTCTACTAAAAATAGAAAGAAATTAATTGGCCAACTAATATATATAGAAAAAATTAGCCGGGCATGGTGGCACATGCCTGTAGTCCCAGCTACTCGGGAGGCTGAGGCAGGAGGATCGCTTGAGCCCAGGAGTGTGAGGTTGCTGTGAGCTAGGCTGACACCACGGCACTCACTCTAGCCTAGGCAACAAAGTGAGACTCTGTCTCAAAAAAAATAAAAAATAAAAATAAAACAATGAATGAGTCTTTGACCTGTCTTTAAGGAGCTCATCATCTAGGGGTTCACTCTGGTGAGCTTTATCTAGAGAATTTCTCGGGATCCAGAAGCCCTTCCCAGGGGCCTGCCGCTGCCACTATGGGGCTGCCTCGTCAGCCCTGCCTCCATCCCAGGCCCCGCAGCGTGAGAAGGACACTGGGCTTCCCCCCACCTCACCTTGTTGAAGAAGACCTGGGGGCCTCGGAGAGTACCATATCATGTACTTACCTCATTCTCAAATCCCGTACGGTCATTTCGCAGTTACTTATCACGTTATTTCCATTTCCACTTATAGGGGGCAGGGGACATTTTTCCTGAAGCTTAAATATCTTCCCTTCTTGTCTATGAACTCATCTCACTCCCCATCACCTGGCGTGGCACCTGGGGACTGGCGTTTGGGGAGCAATGAGTGAATGGAGGGAGGAAGAGTCCAGAGCGAGCGGTCGCGGACTCATTCATCCTCTGCAAGCCTGTTTCTTGCTCTCCCGACTTGAGGAGGAGCGGCCAGTCTTGCCGGCATTCCCCCGCCCTCTTCCCGACGTGGCCCCCTCTGGCCTCCACGCTCCCTGCATCTCGGGGAGGGGGGCCTAGGGTCCTTGAGGGGAGCAGGAGAAGGCCAGAGAATTTCCCCAGCCTTGTCCCACTTTCCCGCTCGCTCTGCCCGGACTCGGGAAAGAAGAGTGCAAACAAGACCTTGCAGTGTTCGTGCAGCAGGGAGACACCGTCCGTGGCGACTTGCTCCGAGCAGGGTGCTGGGGGTGGCTTCGTGTGTCCCCAAGGCTGTCCACACACAGCTGCTCCTTCTGCCTCTGCCCTGGGGCACCTGAGGAGATGCCTAGCCCACAGGGGTTTGGACGTGGGCCCTGCCCCGGCCCCCCTGGCTCTGCGGGTGAGAGCCCAGCACGGCCCGGCCGGGCACGCTCCCGGGGGCTGCTGTCAGCGCCGGGCAGCGTGCGAACCGCCGTCGGATGTTAATCTGGACGGCCCAGGGAAGCCGGGCCGCCGTTGCCACGTGCCCCTGTGTGTGAGGCTGTGCGCGGGAGGACTGGGGAAGGTCGCCCGAGGTTTACACGGAGTCCTTAATTACTTCCACTTTGTGGTGGGGTTGAATGAACTCTAAGTGGACACATAATGAGGGGATCTTTTCTCATCGTAACATGTGTTGTTGGGGAAGAAGCCAGGGCCTCCTCCCTGCTTCCTCACAGGAGGGTAAATATAGAACAGGAGGGGCCGTGTGGCGTTTGGCCTCACACTGGGGTTGTTCTGCTTTTCTTCTTCTTTCTTCTCTCTTGTTGAGCTGACTCCATCTTGTTGGGGTTTTTTGTTGTTGTTGTTGTTGTTGTTGGGTTTTTTTTGTTTTTGTTTTTGTTTTTGAGACAGAGTCTAACTCTGTTGCCCAGGCTAGAGTGTCGTGGCGTCAGCCTAGCTCACAGCAACCTCAAACTCCTGGGCTCAAGCAATCCTGCTGCCTCAGCCTCCCGAGTAGCTGGGACTACAGGCATGCGCCACCATGCCCGGCTAATTTTTTCTATAGATATTTTTAGTTGGCCAATTAATTTCTTTCTATTTTTAGTAGAGACGGGGTCTCGCTCTTGGCTCAGGCTGGTCTCGAACTCCTGACCTTGAGCGATCCACCTGCCTCGGCCTCCCAGAGTGCTAGGATCACAGGCGTGAGCCACCGTACCTGGCCTGTTTTTGTTTCTTTGAGATAGGGTCTTGCTCTGTTGCCCCAGCTAGAGTGCAGTGGTGTGATCACCACTCACAGCAACCTCAAACTCCTGGGCTCAAGTTATCCTCCTGCCTCAGCCTCCCGAGTAGCTGGGACTACAGGCATGTGTCACCACGCCCAGATAATTTTTCTATTTTTTGTACAGATGAGGGTCTCACTTTTGCTCAGGCTGGTCTCCAACTCCTGGCCTCAAGTGATCCTCCCACCTTGGCCTCCCAAAGTGTTAGGATTATAGGTGTGAGCCACTGCACCCGGCCAGGCTGACTCCATCTTTAAGCCACCATTAAGTTTTTCATGTCTTGTGGATTTAAAATAGAGCAGGAAGAGTCTTCATTCTAAGAAAACTTGCAAAGCCAGTGTGCCCTCGCCTAGGTCAGGAGTGAGGTATAGTAACTGCACTCTCTGAGAGAGGAGTTTGTTCTGGGCCCCTAAGTGGGCTCCAGCTCAGTGATGCAATTCCACCATGCTCTTCCGGGAGTTTCAGGCCAAATGCAAGGATCCCAGGTCTATAAAACTTGGAATCCAAGCACATAGGAGGTCAAAGCTTTAATGAACTTTATACATCACCCAACGTTGGCTTCATTTTCAACGGGGAGAGATGAGACTCGGAGGAAAAGTGACTTGTTCAAGATGGCATGGTGAGTTAGCGGGTGAAGTGAAACCAGGACCGATGCCTTCCGCCTCCCCAAATGTTAAAATAATCAGACAGCAATGATGACTACTATTTATTGAATGCCTACTAAGTGCAGGGCTCAGTGCTAGGCGCTTTATATAAAGCCCTTCCTTGAGACTTTACATAACCCTTTGAAGGTGGTATTATTATTCTGTATTACAGATGAAGAGGCTCAGAGGCTCAGAGAGGTTACACAAAACTTATCTGAGGACATGCAGCGAGGTGGCTGGGCCAGGATTCAAACCCAGGCTTGTCAACGGGTCACACTCCTCTCTCTCGCCTGCCCCCGCCCCCGTCTGCGCTGGCACTCACTGTGTTAACCGCACGCTGCCCAAGCTCAACTCAGCCTCCCTGAACCTCTGCCAAGCGGTGGGGACCTCAGTGAGCCGCAGCTCACTGCTGAATCTCCCTCGACCCGAGCAGGCCCCAGGATGTCACTGTCACTCCCAACCTGCATCATTTCACGCTGAGTTCACACCGCTGTGTTCCCTGTCCTCTGGGGACTCCCGGGCCGAGATGAGCCTTATGTCCCAGCCATCCGTGGAGAGAGGATGTGCAGACAATTGACTAGAGAACAGAACAAGTTCAGGGGCAGATGATGTCGGCCGCGCTCCCCTGGCTGGGGCGGGCCGGTGGCACGGCGGGGCAGAGGAGGCGTGGGAGTGTGAGGGTCTCCGGAGACCCTGTTGGGATACACCGAGCAGCCACCTGAGACCAAGCAGACTTCCAGGAGCTGGGCTGGGAGGGCCTAATGACACTAAGGGCAGCAGCGGACACTTACCGCACTTACTGTGAACCGGGCTTTGTCGTGAGCACCTTTGATCCTTCTCGCTGGACGAGGGTTGGAACCCAGCTTCCTAGCTTGCATCGCAGCTTCCTCGCTTGCTAGCTGTGCAGCCCTGGGTAAGCGATTCGGTGTCTCTGCGCCTCCCTTTCCTTGGCTGTAATTGGGGATGATAACAGTACTTGAAATGCATTGATATAGGAAACATGCTTAGAAGAATGCCTGGTACGTAGTAACCGCTTGATGCATGTGTGGCATTATTTATTATTAAGGAGAGTTGCTATTACGATCACACCCAATTCACAGATGAGGGAACTGTGGCACAAAAAGGTTGAGTGACTTGCCCAGGGTGGCCCAGCCAGGATTTGAATCCAGGCGGCCGGCCATCAGAGGCGATGCTCTTGGCCATACGTGCCATGACCTCACTGGAAGGGAAGGTGTCTCAGGTCTGGGGGTGCCCAAGGAGGCTGAGCGAGGCAGTGGGATGACTGACAGGTGTGGCGGAGCCATGAAGGAGGAGGCCAGAGAAGTCATCCGAGGCACCTGCTGATGGGGTTTGAAACAGACGCTGCAGGGCTCTGGATTCTCTTTCTTTGGAGAAGGGAGGAGACAGTGCTCAGGACAGCACTTGGCTAGGAACGGGATTCATTTCCAGGCAGTGGATTTCACCCAGTAGGAACTGTTTTAGTAGAATGTCCAGAACCTGGAGACCTGCTTCCTTGTGGCTGCCCTGGGCCCGGGCCCTCCCCAAACTGCTCCTGCCATAGAAGGGCTGTGAGTGGTTCTATGTGGTTTTTGCAACAGTGAGTGCTCAAAACACATAGCATTGGCAGGGCCTAGCTTCCCTGTTCCCTGCTGCCCTGAGAAAACTAGGGCCTCTGTATTGCCCAACTCCAGAAGGAATTCATGTCTATTTGCCAAATTTCTATCAAGCACCTACTATGTGCTAGGTGCGATTCTAGAAGCTTGGGATACGTTCATGGACACAACAGGCAGTACCTTTGCCCTTGTGGGGCTCACGATACAGTCTGGAGCCGTGCAGTGTGCACACCCGGCACAGGATGTACGTGGTCTGTAAGGTGGCCCAGGAGAAGCCTCAACCCCAGAATGTATCTTGCACCCCAAAGCGCAGGAGCAGAGCTCTGGCTCCATGACGCTGCCGGGACTACGGACAATGCAGTCTGTGGCCGGCCATCTCCCCCAGTCCTTGAGTAGATAAAAGTAAATTTTCCACTGCTGAGCGCGGTGCCTCACACCTGTAATCCTAACACTCTGGGAGGCAGAGGCAGGCAGATCGCTCAAGGTCAGGAGTTCGAAACCAGCCTGAGCAAGAGCCAGACCCCCATCTCTACTAAAAATAGAAAGAAATTAATTGAACAACTAAAAATATATAGAAAAAATTAGCCGGGCATGGTGGCACATGCCTATAGTCCCAGCTACTTGGGAGGCTGAGACAGGAGGATCGCTTGAGCCCAGGAGTTTGAGGTTGCTGTGAGCTAAGCTGACGCCACGGCACTCTAGCCCGGGCAACAGAGTGAGACTCTGTCTCAAAAAAAAAAAAAAAAAAAAAAAGTAAACTTTTCCATATGGTTTTCATAGAGAATTACCCCTTACACACAATGCCTATCTATCCTGGAACGGGCTTCCTCCTGGCAGGTTTTTGGAGGCTCAGTTCTCCAACTGAGATGAGCTGTCAGTAATTCCTAGGAAACCCCAACCCCTCATTTAGTCCTGCCTGTGCCTAGGGGCCACGGGAAGGTCGTAAAGAAAAGGGTACTTGGGGAGAGGAGGTCTGGTTAGTAGGAATCTCTCCAGATCAGACTACCCCCTACGACCTCAGGGGCAGTTTATCCGGGGAATTTCAGCCCTGGGGCGTGGAACTACTTGCTAAACCACCTCTCTGGCCAATCCAGCTAAGCCTCAGCTCGGCCCTAAAGACCTCACTTCTCAGGTCTTTGCCCCACGCCTGGGCAGAGGTTGGCCAGCCCTCGTGACTTCTGAGCAAGGGTCTCCCTGGGAGAGCCTGCAGGAGGTTCAATCTCAAGGAGTGCTGGCTCCAAGGCCAGTGGAGGTCAAGGCCACTGGTCCTCCTTCCAGCTGCTCTGAAAGGGCAGAAATTGGAATCTATCATCCCATACCCCGCCCCGCCCCCTTAGTAAGAGGATTAGGGTCCCCCGCTGAGAGATGTCCCCACTGCAAGGCTGCCCAGCGGGCTGCCCAGAAGCAGCTCAGGGGAGAGGTGGTTGAAGGACCTGGGCTGACACAGACACAACAGCCAGAGAGACTGAGCGCTGAGAATCATCCAGTCACAGTATTCCTTTAAAAGGGCGAAGGAATCAAAATCCTACCTTCCTCTGTTTGGCTCCTGGGTGGTGGGGTGGTAGGGGTCCTCGGCTTTAGAGGGAGCTAAAGATAATTAGAGGCTGGGCGCGGTGGCTCACACCTGTAATCCTAGCACTCTGGGAGGCCGAGGTGGGCAGATTGCTCAAGATCAGGAGTTCGAAACCAGCCTGAGCAACAGTGAGACCCCGTCTCTACTAAAAATAGAAAGACATTAATTGGCCAACTAATATATATAGAAAAACTTAGCCGGGCATGGTGGCGCATGCCTGTAGTCCCAGCTACTTGGGAGGCTGAGGCAGGAGGATCGCTTGAGCCCAGGAGTTTGAGGTTGCTGTGAGCTAGGCTGACGCCACGGCACTCAAGCCTGGGTGACACAGTGAGACTCCCCCTCGAAATAAATAAATAAATAAATAAAAATTTAAAAATAAAAATATAAAGATAATTAGAGGTTGGGACCCAGGAAGGGTCAGCAAGAGTGGGGTTTTGCACCCCAGAGCAGACAAAGCCCAGGGAGGAGGGGAGAGCAGAGAAAAAGGCTTAGTTATCCCTTTTCTCAAGAAAATCCTTCCACCTCCACAGAGGACAGGAGCAGGAAATGTTCTGTAGCATGAATGACTGAGGTCAGATAGATAAGAGAACTTCCAGGCAGGAGGAGAGCTCAGCCAGAGTGGAAGTGGAGGGAGAGCAGCCTGAGGTCTGGAGCTGGCTAGCTCACTGCATGCGTCCTGCTGGAGAATCTGGGTTTGCCTGGGGGCAGCAGGGGACACAGAGGCGGCAAGCTCCCTGCGATGACATCACGCCCTGTTTCGGCATGGCACTGAAACTCCCACCCTTTACACCAACGAATATGCTTAACATTTGCAGAGCAATTTTTATACGCCAAGTAATTGCCAGTGATTATTCTATTAAAATTCATTGAAATATGAGTCCACAGCATTCCTCTGTGAAGTTTAATGCCTCATTTAAAAACCTAACAAAAACCCCAATAAAGCAGAGAGGTGCCAACTGAGAAAATGAGCGCAGCCGCCAAGTAGGAATGGCGTTCTCCCTGGGGGAGTAAGGCGACCAGGTTTCCTTCGATCAGCTGTCCCAGCTGGTTCAGGTTAAGGTGGGTAAAAGTTTCTCCTTCCTCATGCGGTTGTCTGTAGCTTTCTGGAGTCAAGAACTTTGTCAAGAACCTGGCTGATATTACACCAAGTCCTCCCAGACCAATGGACATACAACATTTGGCTTATATTTGACGGTTGCGTCTATGGACCTCCCCAAGCCAATCGGTGGACCCAGCTTAAGAAGTTCTGTTCTGGGGTAGCGATGTCATCACTGTGTTGGCAAGACAACCTCGGGTTTGGGTTGTGTGTTTTTCGTCACCAGGTTGTTGGGTTTACTTGGCCCACAGTGAGGTAAGAGGATTTATTGCAAATGGCCTAAGGCAGGATATCGAGTAAGATTATCTTCGAGGTCCCACTTTGCACTGCCATTCAATGACCTTAAAACAACCAATTCGGCACGAACAGGTCAGGCTGGACTCTACCAAAGGATGCACGCTCGCACAAGCAGCTCGGACGTCCCCATCCGACATATGGGCACGGCCACAGGCGCACACGCTACCTTCTTCCTCCGCCTGCCTGAAGTTCCCTCTCGCAGGACAGTGGTTGCCATGACAACTGATCCGGGCAGGTCCTGTTCTAAGGGAGATGTGTACCTGGGTGGTGCAGAGCTCATCTGGGGCCCAAGGTAATGGCCACCCCAGCAGTGTGTATGGGACAGTTGCCATGGCAGCATATAGAAAAAGCACATGTGGGAAACATCTGGACTTCTTATCCTGAGCTTTTTATTAGCCCGAGGAGCAGAGGGACGTGATTCTAAATGAGTACAATTTTAGACAGAGTACCCTAGATTAGGTGTTCTCCTCCTGCCTTTCCCTGCTAGGAGCCCATGAGCAGAGGGAGCAGAGATTCTCCGGCATGGCCAGCTGCAGTAGAGAGAATGTAGGTACTCCCTAAGGCCGCACAGCAAGTCAAGAAGAGAACCCAGGACCCCCAAGACTTGAGATTAGGGAAGTCCCCAGGAGGGGCCTGGACTTTGTGGGACTGAAAGTGACTGGGACCCCAGGACGGAGGTCGTGGAATTGAGCTAGAAGGGACTGGCGGTGCTACAGACCACCAGCTCTGCCCAAAGGACAACCCTTTACCCCAGCTTCACGCCGAGCACTGCATGAGCCAGTCTTAACGGGACTGCGGCCCTAGGCCCACGCAGACCTCCGGCGCAACAGGCATCTGCACTGCGGAGCTCCTCAGCAGGACGGGCGGGAGAGGCAGGGCCTTCCTTCCCATTCTCCACTCCCCTTCCAGTGGCCAGGCCCTCTCTCTCTGCCAGGACCCCAGACTCTCCTGTCATGGGGGTTTTACACTTTTTTTTTTTTTTTTTTTTTTGAGACAGAGTCTCACTCTGTTACCCAGGCTAGAGTGCCGTGGCGTCAGCCTAGCTCACAGCAACCTCAAACTCCTGGGCTCAGGCGATTCTCCCGCCTTGGCCTCCCAGAGTGCTAGGATTACAGGTGTGAGCCGCCGCGCCCGGCCTACGCTTCTTGATGGCACCATATCCCATGTAGTTATTTTATTTATTTATTTATTTATTTTTTGAGACAGAGTCTCACTTTGTTTGCCCAGGCTAGAGTGAGTGCCATGGCGTCAGCCTAGCTCACAGCAACCTCAAACTCCTGGGCTCAAGCAATCCTGCTGCCTCAGCCTCCCGAGTAGCTGGGACTACAGGCATGCGCCACCCTGCCCAGCTAATTTTTTCTATATATATGTTAGTTGGCCAATTAATTTCTTTCTATTTATAGTAGAGATGGGGTCTCGCTCTTGCTCGGGCTGGTCTCGAACTCCTGAGCTCAAACGATCCGCCCACCTCAGCCTCCCAGAGAGCTAGGATTACAGGCGTGAGCCACCTCGACCGGCCCATGTAGTTATTAAGCAAGTCCCCAGAACACAGCTGCGTAGTGATAGCATGAAGTTACAGGAAGAAGTGGGACACACGCAGACCTCTGTGCAAACTCTGATTCCTCCAGCAGTCCGCTGCGTGGGCTTGGACAGTGCATTTCTCCGTAAAATGAAGATGATGGCAGTCTCTGCTTCACAGGGTGTTACAAAATAATGTGGGTGACGTGTCTAAGAGGGTCTCTGGCAATCGGAGGTGCTTAGGAACTGTAAGGTCCCCTGCCCTTCAGTTCAGTTCAACGGGCCTCACTGAGCCTTACTAACTGTCCTATGTAGGGGGGGCTTACAATGTAGCTGGCGGGAGAGGATGTCCCCCTAGGGTTAAGCAGGCAGAATGTGACCATGACTGTAATCAGCGGGAAGGGAAGGGAAAGGGCAGTGTGTGTGGGGGTAGTCGGGGAAGGGTGCCTGGAAGAGGTAGCTCCGATAAGTCGCCTTGAAAGGTGACTTGCACTTGGACTCATATAAGAAAAGGCAGCCAGGAGAAGGGCAGGGCAAAGCGAAGGTGCAGGGCTGGGGGGAGGGGGGCGGGGCGGGACCAGGGGCATTCAGAGGAGAGCATTAGAGGCCACATCTGCCAGGTGGGTGGAGCCAGGGTGTCGAGGGGCTTGAGCCCCACGTATGCGGCTGCCAGACACCAGAGGACAGGGATCCGTCTTTCCCTGGGGGGCCGTTTAGGTCCCTGAGTCAGAGCTACACCCCCCCTGCAGGAGGTCATGGAGTTCTGGCTTTAAAAGGAGAAGGGGGGACTCTCAGAACAAGAGGAAGGAGGACCCCAGTGCCTGCCAGACACCTGCAGGGCTCACCTGCCGAGTTTGGTGTCATAAGGAAGAGAGGTCCCATAGTCCAGCCTGGGGGCAGGGGGCAGAACACGTGGCAGAACTAGGAGCAGCAGCCCAGCCCTGGGGCCCGTCCTTTGGGTCCCAGCTCCTGTCCCTGCCTCCCAGGTCTAGAGCAGGAGCCCGCAGCCACGGGCTCCTCCCTATGGATGTGCAGCAGAGCACCTGCCTCTGGGGGAGGGCCCATGTCCCCTCCCAGCCCCGGGGAGCCCCCTCCTCCAGCTGGGGACTCTGGGCTTCGGGCTCTGGTCCCGTTTCTGCATGTTTTCCCTCTCAGGGCCTCATCCCTGCCCTGTCCTTTCTCTCATGACAGTCCGGCTAATCCCCGCCCCACCCCTGCCCTGCTGGTGTAGGGAAGATGTGTCCAGGCAGCTGTGAGCTCTGAGGAATGTGGACTGTCGCGTAGAATTTCTCGGCATTTCCACCCTTCCAAAAGCTCCCCTGAGACGGCTGAGCCAGAGGCCAGACTGAGGCCCGTGACCCTGGCTCTGCTCCCAGCCTTCAGTGTGCTCAGCGTCATTTCCCCCCAAAACAAGAAGACAACATGTTTCTCTCCCGAGCCGACACACCTGACCTGCGGCGCAGAAGGAAACTCCACAGCTCCTGAGCCCGGGGTGTCTCCTAGGGCCAGAGAGGGTGACCCGGGGCCCTGCAGGGTCTTGTGCCCTGCAAAACAAAGGTGGTGGCTGGACTGGTAGGAAGCAAGTCGGCCAATCTAGGAGGGCTTCCTGGATGAGGCCCCGCAGGTGTGAGCCACCAGAGCATCCGTGTTGGGCCACTGTGTCCGCTGTCCTCCTTTCTTCTGCTATGGGAGTGGGGGCGGGGCTCAACTGCCTGTGCCAGGGAGCCCAGGTTGTGAGGACGTCTTGCCTGCTTTTGCCCCCGTCTCCCAGAGGTGCAGCAAAACTCTTCCCGCGCCTCTGAGCAGCCCAGAGATTTGGGTGCAGGAGGGGCCTCGGCCCAGCATGCCTGGAGGAGGTCGTTCTGCTGGAGAACCGGGGCTTCCCGCAGAGCGGCAAGGCGAGGGCCAGCTGGCCTCCCCCTGGCCCAGGGCTGCAGGGAAGGGAGGAAAGACGTTGCCGGGACGCCATCCCAGGAGCCTGGCTTCCATTCCGCACGCCAGCTGCACCGTTTCTCGCCACGGGGTACTAAGAGGTCACTGCTGTTTACAGTCCCCCGCACATCTGCTCCGAGTCACGCATTCATTCATTTGCTCAGTCGTCATTCACCAAGTATTTCTGAGAGCACACTGTGCGCACGGGGCTGTGATGGAATTTGGAGAAACCGTCCCACCGAAGATGGCCCCTTGGGGAGCGCCAGTGAGCGAACGAGGCATGGCGGCCCTGGGTGTTAGGAAACCATGACGGTGGCCGCCGCAGCGAGCCGAGTGGGGAGAGTCAGGGAAGTGCTCCCAGAGGAGGAGGGTCTGGGCTCCGGAAGGGCTAGGGATAAGAGACGGCTCTAATCTTTCCTCCAAAACCAGCTCCTCCTAAAGTCTTCCCCATGTTGATGGATGGCAAGTCCAACCTTGGAGTTGTCCAAGCCAACATCCCCGGGGACGGTCTTGATTCCTCTGTTCCCCACACACCCACATCTGGCTGATCAGTCCGTTCTCACGGCTCCAGAATACATCCGGAGACTGCCCTCTTCTCACCACCAGCGGGCATCACCCAGTCCCGAGCCGCCGTCATCTCTCAGCTGGACGATTGCCCCTGCTTCTGCCCATGGGCCCGGCAGTGTGTCCCACACAGCATCCAAAGGGACCTCTTCAGGAGCAAGCCAGGTTATGTCCCTCTCTGCCCCAAACCTGCCGGTGGCTCCCGTCTCGCTGGGAGTAAACAGCCAAGTCCTTGTAGTGACCTAAAAGGCCCTCCACGCACTGGCCTCCCATTACCCCTCTGACCTCATCCCCCGCCACCGTCCCCGCCCTTCCTTCTTCTCCAGCCTCGCTGGTCTCCTTGCTTTCCTTGGAGAACACCAGGGGCACGCTCCCTGAGGGCATCTGCTCCCCGCAGGCTGTGCCTCCTGCCTGGAAATCTCTTCCCTCAGATGCCACGGGGACTGCGCCCTCTCTTCCTTCACATCTTTACTCGGATGTCCCCTTCTCAGTGAAGCCTACTTTGGTCACCAACAGCGAAGTTCAAGCCCTGCCCCTGGATAGCTCATGTTCTCCTTTTCACTTTGTTTTTTATTTCTCTTAGCACTTTTTAGTAGCTAGCGTTTCTATCTGATGTGCTGTCTGTCCCTCCCATTAGAATGCAAGTTCCACGAGGACAAGCATTTTGGTCCGTTTGTTCTCTGCTGCCTCCCCCAGCACCCACCCTAGCTAGCACTGAGCCAGACACGGGTGACGGGGAGCTGGCTGGCCAGATGCAGGAGAGACTCTGCACTCAGGCACCAGCTAAGTCAGCATCCTCTGGCCTGGCCTTGCCCACGTTTTGGGTCCCTGCTGAAAGGTAGAATGACCTACGGGAATGGCATGGCGGAGAAAAGGGCAGAAGGAAGCGGGGAACAATGGTTGGAGGGTTTCCCCCAAAGGCAGAGGTGTTGGGATCTGCCAGGGAGGGGATGAAGAGACATCTAATTAGGGGTCCCAGCAGGGAAAACTTAAAGAAGTGCTTGTTACTCAGTTAGTCTGGTGACGACGCCACGCCAGCCCAGGGTGGGCGGGCGAGGCTTGCAGAGTCATGTGGCTGGGCTCCTACCCTTGCTCTCCAGATCCTACCTGTGGGTACAGAAATCAAGAACAGCCTCCCCTAGTTCCCACTCTGCCCTTAGCCATGGAGGGACCAAGTGTGGATTCACCTGCCCACTACTCCCTCCCTCAGTCCCCCCTTCTTCCAAGGTCACTTTTCAAGGTCAGCAGGGTGGAGGCAGCCTAGCCCTCCTCCCCACTCTGTCTTCTCTTCCGATGCCCCCACCAGCTCCCCTAACCCAGTCCCTGCAGGCAGAGCCCCCAGCCCCTCCCCCAGACCCCCTCAAATACATCCGTTTCTAATCACAGGGTGTGAGAATGTAAAATCACACAGCACGCCTTTCCTTGGCTACATGCCTGTATCTTCATTCCTCAAATTGCTTTAAGTTCTTGGTCAACAGATGTGGTCAAATCTCTCATCCTGTCTCCATCCCAGAAACTGCCAATGCCTTTAGAGAGAGAGGAGTGGGGTGCTGAGCCAGTCTTCGGGGAGCTGGGGATCGGGGACGTTCATGACTGCAAACCAGCCTCTCTCCCCACTTCCCCTTTAGAAACTAACCAGGGTCCCCTTAGACAGGTCCCTGGCATCGCTGGCGCCCACCGTCTGCCCAGCACCCCCATCACACAGCCCCTCTGCTGACCGCTGACTGCAGGAGCTCTCTTCAGTGGACAACTCACAGGCTGTCGGCCTTGCAAGTGGGGAAGGGGAAAGTGGCTGAGTGGGCTCGGGACTGGGTTTGAGGAAAATGTGACAGGACAGGTCCCTCTCTTTTTAGGAATCACTTGAGAAAACATTCTGTACATATTGGCTTTATCAACTGGTGCTGGAATGGCCGTTGCCACGGTAGCAGAGCTCTCCCACTGCAGTAGAGGATGGTGGGAAACTCCGGGGATGTGAAAGGAATAAAAAAAGAGGCAGATAGAAGGAGAAGGTCGCATTAGGGAGCATTGGAAAGTTCCTGGATGCCCGACTACTTTTTTTGGTTTTTTTTTTCGAGACAAAGTCTTACTCTGTCTCTCTGGGTAGAGTGCAGTGGCGTCATCATAGCTCACGGTAGCCTCAAATTCCTGGGCTCAATGATCCTCCTGCCTTGGCCTCCCAGAGTGCTAGCATTACAGGTGTGAGCCACTGTGCCCAGCCTGATGACTATTTCAAGGAACTACCACTGGGTCATGGCAAGTCCCTTTAAATAAGGACAGTGTTAAGGTGAGCAGTATTGCGTGGGCAGAGGGAAGACGGGCACTCCATGGGATCAGCATTGAATAAACTCGCAAGATGGGCACAAAAAGTGTTTCCATCTCATAAACTGGCAGGTGAGATTTCGTGCAGGAGGGAGGGTGGAGCACTAGGTGTAGGCGGTGGGGACAAGGCTGTGCCTCTCCTGGACAGCTCTCTTTTCTCCTCAAATTTTCAGGAGCTGTTTACTGAAGTCAGCAAAAGGACTTGGGGTTTGGGGAATATGATATCCCACGAGAGAAGGAACAGAGGAACAAAGAAATAAAGAGGGGGGAAAGAACCCGCCTGAAACCTGGCTCACATGGGGGCCTGAGATAACCAGGAACAGAGGGAGGTCAAGTCTCAGGGCAGTGGGTATCCAGGGACAAGGACGTGCAGGTGGACAGAGTAACAGGTGGAATAGAGTTGCATAGCAACTCTAAAGAATTTGGGAGGAGCTAACCTGTAGACACGGGTACCAGAGACAAGGGGCCAAATTAAACCACAGGAGGGAGCGCCAGGTTTGCTCACAGTAATATATACCAGGTGACAGGGGTCACAGTGGAAATAAGGTTTTGCAGCCAGGATGGTAACCAGTTAATTTTTCTGTGTCGGCTAAGGATGAACTGAATTTACATGCAGGAAGAGAACACAGAGACAATAAACAAGAATGATCGCAACCTGGTAAATCAGAGAATAGCTATCCTCAGATTTTCAAATAGCTATTTTTAGGAAGGGCGAGGTTCCCACGTGACTGAATTAGGGGCATCTTGTGTACATTAGAGAATGGCCAATGAGTAAGGAGGAGGAGTATGGAAATGATGCTTTGCAACTTCATTATGAGTGGCCTGTGGGATGGGGGAAGAAGGGCGTGGTCATGCTCACTCAGATTTGGTGCCAAAGGCGGGCCTCGATTCCTCACTTGAGCGGCTGGGATCTCGTGTTTGGGCATGAGCACGAGCACCTCTTATGGACCCAGAGAGGGAATCCCATGATTGGCCTCACGCTCTGTGGCCTGGCCAAGTTCTGGCATGATACCACTCACATCCCTTTAAGCACTTCCTCATTGTGTGTCATTTCCTGGAATCACAAGCCCTGGTTCTACCCCTGAGCTTCCCAAGAGTTGGCGCAGGCCTCCGAGACCAGCCTGCACTGTGCCCTCTGCCACAGGACCTTCTGGCAAATCTTTGCCCCCAGCTCCTTTCCTCTACTCCTGTAAGGTAGTGCCTCTTGTCATGCCTGCAGTTAGAATACACTCCCCTCTGTCTGTCTACCTGTGATGAATGTGTTGGTGTGTGTGACATTGCCTTTTCACGGGGACTGGATTATTATTTTCCCACGTCTTGTATTGTCTATCTTGTATTCCTAGCCAGACATTTGAGTTCCTTGAGAGCAGAGTCTCCATCTTCCCTTGTATCTCCAAGGCCCAGCCGAGCTCGGGTCCATGCTTCTGACCAAACACCTCTCTGCTTGAGAACTCTGTGTCCTCAGTGCTGTGATAAGCACGTCCCCTCTGCTAAGATCCCTGTCCTTGCAGATTTTATGGTTTCTCAATCCAGCCCTGGGGTCATGTAAGGCAGAGTCCTGGGATAGCACCAGGACCCAGGAGTCAAGCAAGGTACAGACCTAGCGTACAAGGCTCGGGCTCTGCATCCATTTAGCTCGCACAGTGGCAACACCTGCTGCAGGCAAGGTGCTGAGAGACACACTTGTGCGTGGAGAGAACTCCCGTGCCGGTGGGGGAGACAGTCACATACACAAATACCTCTCACACCGGCAGGCTGTGATGACTGGTGCTGGGAGAGCGAGCGAACCATGAGACTCAGACGCAGGTGCTTCAGATTCCAGGGGAAGGAGAGGAAGGAGGCAGAGAGAGGGAAGCTGGGGACAGGGCGTGGGGGGGGGGGATCTGATGGTTAGCGCATTCTGGCAAAAAGTTCTTAGGGATTTACAGTCCTCGGGGTGTGGCTCCATCTGATGCACCCCACCGCACCCCCAGCAAGCTTTGCTTTCAGAGAATTCCCCTCCACTTTCTCCTGTCCCTCATCTCTTCCAAGAGCCTTTTTTCTCAGGCGACCTGGCCCTGACCTGGGAGGCCATGGGAGGAGACAGTCCTGGACAAACCGCTGCCTACTCCATCTGGCATTTACTCCCTGTCCACCCGTCCTTCCCCCCTGGGACCAGGTCGCAGGAAGGGAGGAGGCCTAGGGAACATCTTTTTCAATTGCTCTCCAGCCCTGCTTTAGCTCTGCAGACAAGGGGCCCGGTGCCAAGCCTCCTCCTGGTTCCCTAGTTTTGACATAGGGCTTGACAGTCCCAAAGCCCTTTTACTCAGGAAGCCGGTGTTACAACCACCCTAAGAGAACACAGGTAGGGGTTCAGTGACTTTGACAAGGTCATGCGGTCCACTGGGATAGGAACTGGGTCTCCTGACCCCAACCTGCGGGCCCTATCTCTCCAAGCCACCCGCGTCCCACCCCCTATCCCCTACCTCCTGGGCTCAGGAGGGCAACCTTGGGCCTCAAGAGATTGACCTAGGGTGGGACTGGGAGTTTCCTGGGGCAAAACCAACAGCGACTTGGGCTTGGGGAACTAGCAACCTGGATGCCACTGTCCCACCCCTCTGCCAACAGCCCCCAGGCTCCACAGCCCCACGCTCCCTCCCTCCCCCCAGCCGTGCTCTCTCAGGCCCTTTTACCTGCACCCGCACATCTCAGCAGCGCTTTCTCCCGGACGCGGCAGGGGGCCACCGCCCGTGCCCTCCGGGAACCAGAGAGCCCACCCCCACTCATCCGCCCCTGGAGCTCCGCACGCAGATACCTCCCCCTCCCGAGCCAGAAATAGACACGCACGCTCTCTCCCCCACCTCCCTCCCCTTGCGCACACTCCTCCCCTCCTCCTGTTTGCTCCCCGCCTTCCCCTTCCCTCCTTCCTCGCCCGGAGCTGCAGCCGCAGCCTCTGCTCGGCGGGCGGGCGGGCGCGGCGAGGGCGCTGCCCGGCCTGCGCTGCCCACGGCGCTGACAGGCGGGCGGGCCGCGGCCGGGGACCCGCACCCGAGCACCTCCCGGCGCGGCCGAGCGGCCGCCGCGGGGCTTCTCTCCTTTCCTCGATTGATTTTTAAATTTTAATTTGTATCTTCCCCGCCCCGCCCCTTTTCCTCCGACCCCGCCCCATCGCTCCCCGGTTTCCGTGCTCTTTCCTTTTTCCCGGCTTCCTTCCTTGCGTTCCTTTCGCCTGCCCCCTCGGCTTGCCTCCCCCCTCCTCCCTCGCTCCCTCCCCCTTCCTCTCCCCTTCTTCCCCGGTTTCTTCCGTCCTTTCTCTCCCCCTCCCCCGCTCCTCCTCCCGGCGCCCCCGCCCCCGCCCCCTCCCGTGCCTGCAGACGCGCGGATCGTCCATGCGCTCCTCGCGGGCAGAATGCTGGGCAGCGGCGTCAAGAGCGCGCAGCCCGAGGAGGAGCTGAGCGGCGGCGGCGGCGGCGGCGGCGG
>VSMD01139667.1:0-27320 GCA_008750895.1 Mirza zaza | reverse complement strand
CAAGCCTTCTACAAGCTCATGTATTAATGTCAAAATTACAATACTCATGAAATTACTATTTTCAAAGACTTTGTGAACAGGAAATAGAACATCTTTATCTGTTCTTCATTGGAGGCTGTACTAGGTCTAGGCAGAAAGGCCTTATAACAAACACTCAGATGAAGATTACTGTGGGTGCCATCCAGCCAGCTCTCAAGAGGCACCTCTGACTTTTTCAAAGTTCTGTGTCTGCCAGGCACTCTTCCCACCACCCCCATGCTTTTAAGGGTGCATTTGTTCACTTGGAAATAAATAATTGAAAGGATAAATCTGATGTAATGGGTATTTTAATTTAGCCATTGCAGAATAAGCAAAATACAATTAGACAGAATGAAGTAGATGCATGATATAAAACACATTATTGTTATTATTCCAAAAATAATTCATATAGTTACGTGCAGCATCTAGAAGCACTCACCTGTGTTCTTGGAGGAAGCAGAGGTTGTCAGGAAGCCTATGAGAGTCTCAGTGTTCTGTATGGTGAGATCCTGAATATATATACCTTTCTTTCTGCCACTCCCTCTTCATTGCAGTTGGTGTTTCCAGTAAAAGAACTTTAGATTTCACAACCAGGATAACACTCACTTTTATGAACATGAAAATTTATGAAAGACAGATGGGACTTTTTGTTCTAGCAGTGTACTTCCTTTTTAATATGTGGAAAAAAATTGCAAATCTGCAGTCTTTGGCAATCTTTGGCTTATTTGAAATGCATGTAGGTGCCCTTCTAATACCAATGAGAATAAGTTTAAAATTTCAATTTCCTCTCATTCCTTTCAGCTCCATCCCTTTGAACACTTCCCCAGTTGTAAAAATAATTCTTTCTGTTCTTGAATATGTAACTGTTTTTAAGACACACTTGCAATACCAAATGGCTAAAGAGCTTACATTGACTATTTTACATTTCTGAAAAGTTTTGTTCATCCTTACAATTTCCTTAGTAACTGTTCTGCAAAACCAGGAAAATAGTTCTAATTCTGCATCTGAAGAGATACTGAGGAGACGTGTCATCAAACTGTGGAGAACAGGGTTCTATTGCTTTCTCCTAAATGCTCTGCCTTGGCAGGGATCCTCTTGGTTATCTCCTATTCCCCTTGCAGCCATACCAGTGTTTTCTTTTGCTTAAGGTCAGTCAGAAGGTTATTTACCTCACTAACTTAACATGCTGACAATGAGAAGAACAGGTGGAAAAAGAAACAGAAGCCATTTTGAATGGCAAATTTCCAATTATTCATATAAAAATGAAACAGAAAAATAAGTTATTTGAACTGTCAGGATCACAGCATTTCTCTGTCAACCTCACCATTTATCAGTCTGAGTTGGCTGCCACGATCAAATGCCCGTAAGACATAACAAGAAGGGGGAAAGTGTTCTTTGAATTCTTTCGGTAAGTCCATTTTTACTGGATCCTTATTCTCTGCATATGCATGATGTTTCTGTATGTAGAACAATGGTAATGACTGTGGACCTTCACTGAGTTGGAATATGTATTTTCTTACTTGCACCTTACAACAACTCATTAATATAGGTACATTTGTTTTCCCTATATCACTGATGAGAAAACACATCTGTTTTTAATTGTACAGAGTCTAGGTCATATAGCTTGTGAACAGCATGGATGAGATTTCAAGGCAGATAATCTGGGTGAGGGACCCACATGTTTATCTGCCTCCCCGCACCACATAAGACAGCCTTCAGCTTTAAAATGATCTAGTTCCCTCCTTTTTCAGTGACAAGGCCCTTTTCTTCTGTACTCAAGAGAAAATGTTCCCCCTGCAAAAAAAAAAAAAAAAAAAAAAAAAAAAAAGAAACAAAAAATAACAGAAAAACTGAAGGGGTAGGGATGGATCAAATACTAAGGCCTAGACTTGTCCTCTGTGGGGTCTTCCAGGAGCCAGGGGAGAAAGCTGGGCCCATTGACAACGTTGGGGGCTGCGTCCAGAGTTGGGATGGAAACAGGGTAATTTCTTCTGACTGTGGGGCTCAGAGAGACAATCAAATCCTGCCCAATATTCTCTTTCCCAAACTACTCTATCAAGCTTGGATTTAGGAGAAATGAGTAACTTTGGGAAGAAAAAGAGAAGGGCAAAAAACCAAAAGTGTTTTCCCTGGAATACCCCATACCCTGAAGGATGTCTGTGGCCAAGGAGAAAGTTGTTGTCCAAGGCCATTTAACCCAATATCTCCCTCACCACCAGGGGTGGGGGCTGTTTGTTCTGTGGAGCCCGTTTTTTATTGAAATATAATTTACACACCATCGGGTTTACTATTTTAAATTGTGCAATTCAGTTTTTTAAAGTATATTCACAAAGTTGTGAAATTACCACCATGATCTCATTACAATAATTTTATTACCTCCAAAAGAAACCTCATATTTCATTCTTCCTTCTTTCCAGACCCCAGAAATCACTGATCTACCTTCTTCCTCTATGGATTTACCTACTCTAAACATTTCATGTAAATGGAAATATACAATATTTGTCCTTTTGTGACTAATTTCACCCAGCATTATTTTCAAGGTTCATCCATGTTTTTGCATAGATCAGTGCAGCATTCCCTTTCAAGGCAGAATGATGTTCCTTTGTATGGATATATCACATTTTCTCCTTTTCTCACATTTCCTTTATTTCTTTATTAATTGGTAGACATTTATGCTGCTTCCATTTTTTGGCTCTTATGAATAATGGTGTTCTGAACTTTCATGTACTTTTTTTTCTTTTCTTTTTTTTTTTTTTATTTCAGCATATTATAGTGGTACAAACATTAAGGTTACATACATTGCCCTTGTTTCCCCTCCCACCTAGAGTTAGAGCTTCAAATGTGTCCCTCCCCCAGATGGGGTACATCACGCTCACTATGTATGTATATACCCATCCCCTCCTTCCCCCTCCCACCTGCCCCACACCCGACAAATGTTTGTTTTTCTACTTTTCTTAACTTTAGGTTACATTTTATATGTTTGCCTCTCCCTAGCAAGGGTTAGAGGTATCCCCTTCCCCTCCACATTGTTCACCACATCCCTCAGATGTGGGACTACCCTCCAGTCCGCAAATCCCTGGTGAACACCACCACCCTTTGAGCACCGTAGTGTCAATCAGTCAGTGCCACTTTGATGGTGAGTATATGTGGAGCCCACTATTCTGATCTTGTGTCACCTCACTTTGGATAATGGGCTTAAGCTCAATCCAGGATAATATAAGCAGTGCTAGCTCACTGTCGTTTCTTAGAATTGAGTAATATTCCATTGTGAACATATATCAAATTTTAATAATCGACTCATGATTGTTGGACACTAGGGTTGTTTCCATGTCTGTGCAATAGTGAATTGTGCTGCCATAAACTTTAGGGTGCAGATGTCTTTATAATAGAATGTCTTATGCTCTTTTGGGTAGACGCCTAATAATGCTATTGCTGGGTCGAATGGTATTTCTATTTTTAGCTCTTTGAGGTATCTCCAAGTTCTTTTCCATAAAGGTAACATTAATTTGCAGTCCCACCAGCAGTGCGCTGGCTGGAATCTAAGATGGTGCAGCCTCTCTGGAAAACAGTCTGGCATTTCCTCAAAATGTTAAACATAGAGTTATCACATGATCCAGTGATTCCGGTCGTAGGTATACACCCAAGATATGAAGAGATATGCCACACAAAAAACGTACGTGGGTATACAAGACATATGGCACACAAAAAACGTATGCCACATTTATATACAGGATTATGACTACCTGATATTATACATTGTCACAGGAAACTCAGCAATTCTCAGAAGTCTTAGCATGTGTGCATTTGACAGTTTATGTCTATCAGTGTTTCATAATCATACACCAATTTCATTGGTTACAAAAATGCAGAAATAAAAAAAAATACTCAACAGGAAATTGCACTTTCATAATCATCCTGCTATTACTAATGCTTTTACAAGTCGGTTAAGAAATATCTTCTAGATTTTTCTGAACTTCACTTTCTTGTGAAGAGTGTGAAGTTTTCTCAGCATTGTTACATTACAAATTAAAGAGAACATTTTATTTCTTTTTTCTTACCAAGTATGTGATTTTGGTTGTCTATATGGAAACTGGTTAGTGTTAGGTAGGGTTAAGGAGGAGAAGTATATTTAAGGACTGAGTGAAGAGCTCTTTGGTCTATGATAGGGTGTTTTTAAGGACTGACTAACCAGAAAGGGGCAGAGAAATCATAAAGAGGAGATATTATTCAGACTACAAAAGGGGGTCTTGGATCATGTGTACAAACAAGGTGGCAGTGTCCTCAAGTGACCTACCCTCTTTAGTATAGTAGAAATCACACCCACCCATGGCACCACAGTTTACAAATGCTGTGGCAACTCCCAGATATTGCCTTTCAAGGTTAAAAATGGGGGGAGGACTTGCCAACATGGGGACTCTCCACCCCCATCTGAAAAAAGTCCATAAACATTCAGCCCCAACTGAACATAGAATTAAAATCTTAGTATAAAGGAGAGAATCCTATTCAATGTAGGGTGGTCTCCACTGGTGGAGCTACATTCAGACCTTCTTTGGAACATACTTTCATTTTAAGGGTTGTCTCTCCTCATGGAGTTAGACCCATCCCCTCTTCAGAATGTTCTGTGCATAATAAATTTTACCATTTGGCTTGCTCATTTATTCCATTAACTTGATACCAGTAACTATTCTTCGTTACTGGAAACCAAGAATCAGGGAACATAAACCTGACATTTTGACATCAAACCTAAGAGAGGAGAAGATTCTTCAACTATTAAATTATAGGATTTGTGCCAATTACTGTATTCCCGAGGATCTCTCTATGGACATGGATATGTATATATTGAACAACCTCATAACATGGTCAATTAGCTTTCCTTTTTAAGTCTTCATGAGGAAAAACAACTCCAGTAAGGTTTAAAAAGAAGTTGGTCAGGAAAATAGTCTCATCTAAGTATATCATGGAACACAGACAAAATGATGTTATGTCCAATGACCTTCCCCACTTCTCACCTTAACACCACTCAGGACAGACATCATTCTATGTTTTCAACCAAATCTAACCCTGTTTTCTGACTCATCTCCTATAGCTCCTTCCCTGATTCTTCAAGATATTCTTGTTGTATTGACAAAATACATCAATATGGATTTTCCCTTTTGTTAGAACTATCCTTCTTCTTCGGTGCTTCTATTTTTATTCCCACTGCCTTTTCTAGCCATTGTTCTTTCCCTGTTTTCAATGTCCTATTTTAATTATCTGGCTATACAGTTATTTGTGTGACCACTGGGTACCTTCTATGCTACACCTGTGAATATTAATTCATTAGGTAATTTGTCACCTATCCACTCTTCCATGGTTTTCCTCTTCATCTTAACAGCTTCCAATTCTACATTTAAATATATACCCTCGATGAACCCATTACTATGTCCAACAAAAAATACACAAATGTGTGAATTGCAGCATTCTTGCCAATGGCAAAGAATGAGAAACAAATTAAATGTATTCAAAAGAATAATAAGGAAAAACTTAAGCTAGGTTTATACGATGGTGTATTCTACAGAAGTAACTGCAAATAAACTAGATATTCATTTATCAAAAAGGATAAATCTATAAACATAATGTGTAGGGGAAAGTAATTTGAGAACAAATTGTAAATATCATTTATGTAATTTTTATAAAAAGAATCCATAACATTGTATCTCTAATATATTTTATAAACATAGAAATAAAATGATATTAACTTTTGTCAAGACTAAGTAGAAGGTATATGAAATTCTTAAATTGTTGTCAGAATATTTTTTAAAAGTTTTAAAAACTTTTAATTGGCAAATAAAAATTTATGTAGTAATGGTGTACATCATGATATTTTGATATGTGTACACATGTGGAATTGCTAAATGAAGCTAATTAGCATATGGATTATTTTATATACTTTTTGGATTATAATTGAAAATCTACTGTCTTTGCAATTTTCAAATATACAATATATTGTTATTAACTATAGTCATGAGGATGTAAAATAGAGGCCTTGACATGATTCCTCCTCACTAAAATTTCATATCATTTACTAGCATCTCCCCAATCCCACTACTTCCCTCAGCCTGTGGTAGCCACCATTCTACTCTCTGCTGCTATGAGTTCAACTGTTTTAGATTCCACCTGTAAGTGAGATCATACAGTATTTGTCTTTCTGTGTCTGGCTTATTCGACTTAGCATAATATCCTCAGGTTCATCCATGTTGTCACGAATGACAGAATTTCCTTCTTTTTTATGGCTGAATAGTATTCCATTGTGTATATGAACCACATTTTCTTTGTCCATAAGTCCACTGATGGACACTTGGGCTGATGCCATATCTTGGCGATTGTGAATAGTGCTGCAATGAACATGGGGAAGCAAATTGAAATACTGACTTCATTTCCGTAGGGTGTATTCCCAGATCTGAGATTGCTGAATCATATGGTAGTCCTTTTCTTAATTTTTTGAGGAACTTCCATACTGTTTTTTAAATAGCTATGCTAATTTTATTCCCACCTACAGGGTACAAGGGCTCCCTTTTTTTCCACATCTTCACCAACACTTTTTATCTTTTGACTTTTTGGTAAGAGCCATTCTAAGAGTTGTGAGATGATATCTCATCATGGTTCTGATTTGTGTTTCCCTGATGATTAGTGATATTGAATATTTTTTCATACATCTGTTGCCCATTTGTATGACTTCTTTTGAAAAACATCTATTCACATCCTTTGCTCATTTTTAAATAGTCTTATTTGTTTTTGTGCTATTGAGTTTTGTCAGTTCATTCTACATTTTAAATAGTAACAGAGATTATCAGAGATGTGGTTTGCAAATACTTTTCCCACTTGTTATGTTGTCTCTTCATTCTGTTGACCATGAATTATTTTCTCCTTTGTTGTGGAGAGTCTTTTTGGCTTTAAGTAATCATATCTGTGTATTTTTGCCTTTGTTGCCTGTGCTTTTAGAATCATAGCTAAATAGTCATTGCCCAGACCAATGTCACGAAGGTTTTCCCCTATGTTTTCTTCTATTAGATTTATGTTTTCAGTCCTTACTTTTAAGTCTTCAATCCATTTTTAGTTAATTTTTATATATGATGTGAGATGGTCTAATTTTTTTTTTCTGCATATGGTTACCCAGTTTTCTGAACACTGCTTATGGAAGAGCCTATCTTTTTCCCATTGAGTGATCTTGGCATCTGTTTTGCAAGTCAATTGAGTTCATATGCATGGATTCATTTCTGGGCTCTCTATTCTGTTTCACTGGTCTATGTGTCTGTTTTTATGGTAATCCTATGCTGTTTTGAGTTCTACAGCTTTGTAGGTTACTTTTAATGCAGGTAGTGTGTGTGCCTTCAGCTTTCCTTTTTTCAAGATTGCTTTGGCTATTTGGTATCTTTTGACATTTCATGCAAATTTTAGAATTTGTTCTATTTGTTTAAAAAAAGAATTTTGATAGGGATTGGATTTAAGTGAATCTGTAGATATCTTTGGGTAATACAGACATTTTAACAATATTAATTCTTCCAATTTATGAACATGGGATATTTTTCATTTATCTCTCTTTAATTTCTTTCATCTATGGTTTAGTTCTCAGTGTGCAAATATTTCATCTCCTTGGGTAAATTTATACCTAAGTACTTTATTTTTATTACCCATTGTTTTCTTGATTTATTTTTCAAATAGACCTTGCCATGAGGAGAAGGGAAGAGGTCTGGAATCCACTTATAGAATTTTCCTTAGATGGGAGGTGAGGTGCCTTCTACATTGTCACAAGAAGCAATGAGAAGAGGATGGATGTCTCACAGGTATTGGGAAGTTGAGGATGTTTCGTGTAGGGTTATTTATTTTCTTAATGAAGCACGAAGCCAGATCTCCTACGGGAAGTGTGAGTGTAGGCGTGTGTACGTGTACAGTCATGAGCCCACTGAGGTGTGGTAGGCAAAGTAGGAAGACCAAGAGTTGAATAGCTACTCTGGGGAATGACAGGGCATGCTTGCTGGAGAAATATTATAATATTGCTCAGTAGTAAATCCTCTCTATTTTATCATAATTAGTATAGATGGTCATTAGTTATATGATTTATCTGTAGAAAGTGTCAGGGACACAGAAAACATCTTTGGTTTGTTCTTCTAGTCTGAGATTTAGATAAATGTGTGATGATTTCTCCACTGTTTCTGCAGTGCTTGAACTCTACCCCCATTATTGTTCTTGAACATCCCTGCTAGAACAAATAGTGAAGTAGGAAGCTCTAAACCTCTTTATCCTGTGGAAATATATACTTTAAAAATTCAAAAATTGATTGAATTAATAAAAGCTCTAGAAAACAATCAAAACTCTATAATAGCAAAGCAAACTCCCAATCATGAATGAAACAGCCACATTCAAAATGGTAAGAAATCAACAACCTAACTTTATACCTTAAGGAAGTAGAGAAAGAAGAACAAACTAAACCCCAAATTAGCAGAAGAAATGAAATAATTAAGAACAGAAATAAACCAAATATAGTGTAGAAAAACAATAGAGAAGATCAATAAATCCAATTGTTTGTTGTACTAAAAAATCAACAAAATTAAGAAATCATTAGCTAGACTGACTAGGAAAAAAAGAGAGAAGACTAATACTGCCAAACCCATAAATGAAGTGTGGACATTACTATCTACTTTACAGAAATAAGAAGGATTATAAGGGAATATGAAGAATAATTGTGCAAACAAATTTTACAACCTAGATGAAATGGACAAATTCCTAGAAATATATAACCTATTTTGACTAAGTTATGAAGAAACATAAAATCAGAATATATCTAATACTAACAAGAAAATTAAATCAGGATAAAAAACACCTCAACAAAATAAATCCTTGAAGCGGATGACTCCATTGTCAAGTTTGACTAAACATTAGAAGCAGAATTAACACCAATCCTTCTCAAAGGTTTCCAAAAAATTGAAGACGTGAGAAAACTTCCTAACTCATTGTAAGAGACCAGCATTATTCTGATATCAAAGCCAGACATAATCAAAGACATAATAACAATGTAAGAAAACTATATACCAATAAATATACCTTATTAATATTGATACAATAATCCTCAACAAAATACTGGGATGCAAGAACACTCAACATAGAAAATTGATTGGTGTATACCTCATTAACAGAGAAAAGAAAAACAACAAAGCACAACCTGATCATCTCAATTGATGCAGAAAGAGAATTTGACAAAATTCTACATTCTTTCATATTAGAAGTACCCAATACTAGGGATAGAAGAAAACTTCATCAAATACAATTAAGGTCATATATGAAAAACCTGCAGCTTACATCATACTCAAAGTTTAAAGACTGAACGCTTTCTTCCTATAATCTGGAAAGGGCAAGGATACTCACTTTTGGAATATCTATTCAAGATAGTATTGGAAGTTCTAGCTACAGAAATTAAACAGGAAAAAAAGAAGGAAAGACATCCATGTTAGAAAGGAAAAAGTTAAACAATCTCTTTTTACAGATGATATAATTTTATGTGTGGAAAACCCTAATGATTCTACAAAAGAACTTAGAACTAAGAAACGCATTTAACAAAGTTGCAGGATACAAATTAACACACGAAAATCACGTTTGTTTCCATGCACTAAGAATGAGCAATCAAAAAAGGAAATTAAGAATACATTTTGTTTATTATAGCAACAAAAAGAAGTAGATACTACAAGTAAAGTTACCAAAGAGGTAAGGTTTGATTGTCTATTTTAAGGGTTCTTAAGTGACCTTTTCTCTGTAAAATGGGTTCTTAGTTATTTTTTTATGTCTAAATGGTGAGCTAAGCGTGGAATCTCTAGCACATTGCCTGAAGCAGGGACTTATGGAGCAAAGAGATTTGCCATGGTCCCTTTACCTTTGAGGGCAAGGTGATTGGTTAAGCCTTATCCTCTGAGTCAGATTTCTGAGTGCATCACCTCATCACACCCTTCCCATCTCATTGTTTCTAGAACCAGCCTCTGTCTTCCTGGAAATGGTCTTGCCTTTAACACACCTCTCCCCAGGGCCTCCAGGAGCAGTTACCATCACCTCCTTCTTTAGTCCCTCAGTTGCCCAAAGCCTGATAAAATCTACTCCCATACTTATCAGTAATTCTCTGTTACTGCATGAGAAAACTTGTGACCTTGTCTCAGTGGTATCTTTAGAATATGAGAGTCACTTGTTAAAGCATGTAAATTAATTTTACTTTATGTGAAACCATTGCATTAAATTTACTATTAGGTCAATATTTGTTTTGATTTCCAATATTATTCCTGGGATGCTTATCTTTTTTTTTTTTTTTTTTTTTTTTGAGAAACATAACATTTTAATAGATGAAATAAATACTCCAGTACATGCAAGGTAAAAACTTGACGTTGGGGGAGGAAAAAAAAACTCACTCTATAGTGTAAATTAAAAAATAAAACACACGCTCACAGTAGCTTCCCCTTATCTTTGCTTCCTTAGAAATTAGTTTTAAAAAAAATTTACCAAGACACTAGAAGCTTTCAATTAGTAAACTAAAACAATGCAGAAATGCAGGTAGGATAGTGTGAGAGGAGACTCCTTCTCCTTAGGGTAGTGGTGAGGGTAATGATTGCAGTAAATGATTTTCCATTAATACATCAGCCTCTACCAGTTCCTTTATTTAATTTTTTTATTTTTTTGGATAGGAAACTGGAGACAGGGTCTCACTCTGTCACCCAGGCTAGAGTACAGTGGCATCATAATAACTCACTGCCTCCTGAAACTCCCAGGCTCAAGGGGTTCTCCTGCCTCAGCCTCCCCAGTAGCTGGGACTACAGGCATGCACCACCACACCCAGCTAATTTTTCTATTTTTTGTAGAGGCTGGGTCTCATTTTTGCTCAGGCTGGTCTCAAACTCCTGATGTCAAGAGATCCTCCTGCCTTGGCTTCCCAAAGTGCCAGGATTATAGGAGCTTACATCATGCCAGGCTTCTTCTACTTCTTGACTTTTGTTGAAATTACATTCCTATGGAGATCAAAGCAAAAGAACATGTCCAAGAACTACCGGAAGCTCTCTATATTGTTTTCTACCCATGAATTTAAAGGTGATCAATTCTTTTTTGCTCTTGTTAATACTTATTTCTAATATAAGAAAAATACCTAATCAGGTAAAGTAGTATATGTTATACAAGGAATTATTTTAGATTTAACTGGGATGTTTTACTGAGTATAATTTTTTAAGCTACATTGGATACAACTCATGAATTAAATTTTGCAATTTCTTTCAGATTTGGTATGCATTATTTAATACACATGTAAAAACTATTTTATCAAGTATCATGAAATGTTTAGTCCTATTACAGGCAATCCTCATTATATTTCATCTTATAAAATGATTAATATTTCAATCTCCTATTAACAAAACCTAAGATTCTATGTTAGGTGCAGGATCAATACATTTTTAGAAGTTCATTGCCTATTAGATCATTGTCCTAAATGAAAGATCACAGAAAATTTTTTGTTCTCATTCACTTCATTAAGAAATGCAGGTCCAATAAAAATGTAGCTTGTATGCTTAATAACTATTTACCAAAATTTAAATATATATATTTTTGTTTTTTTAGTTGCATTCTGACAGAAAGTGTGGTGATAATCCAGAAGAAACTTTAAAAATATTTAGAACAAGAAACATGGGCCATAAGAACATTTCATGTTTTAAATTTATATACATACTTTCATTAGAAAGAAGTATGACCTGATTATCAATGAAAGATTTTCAAATATAAAAGTATATTAAATTAAGAGAAAATTCTTTGGAGGAAGAGGAATGGAAATATAATTTCAAGGTAAGAAGGAATGATGTAAAATAGCTGAATGTTCAAAGGTTTTTCATATGTTTTTAATATGGATGATGGGGGGGTCTTATGGTTAGATTTCACTGGATATTTAAAGAATGATGAAACTGTTTTATTTTAAAATAGCAGCATTCATAATTTGCCAGAATTATATCCTCTGCAAATATTTAGATTAAGGGATAAATTTTGAGATGTTGTTTTTAACATGTACAAGGAATATATGGTTTTTAAAAAGAGTTATAAGGGTGTTCTTGAGCCAAGGTTTCAGAGATCACCGGCACCTTGGTGGTGCTGTGTGTTTTCAACAAGGCTGACCTCAAAGCTTGTGATAGTGGGTGTCAGTGGCTGCAACAGTAACTCAACAGCACAAGACTTCCTGGGGACACAGAAGGTTTCTGGCTTTTCCTCTTTAAGGCAAGATAATGGCACAAATCTCCTGCTCACCCTGACTGGGTAAATGCCATGGGATTCTTAAGTTATTAGCAAATGAAAGATCCTAGCAAGGGAAGAGAATGACAGGATGCATTGACAGGACAGGGAGGGAGCTATTTCATCTGATTATGAGAAAGAGTGTTGCCTTACTTATTTTTTTCCAAATATTTTTTTTATTTCAGCATATTATGGGGGTACAAATATTAAGGTTGTGTATATTGCCATTGCCCCCCTCCCACCTCATGTTAAACTTATGAAGAAATGCTCAACATTTCTAATCATCAGGGAAATGCAAATCAAAACTACAATGAGCTATCACTTATCTCCAATGAGAATGGCCTTTTTCAACAAGTCTCTAAACAATAAATGTTGGCATGGATGTGGAGAGACAGGAACACTCCTACATTGCCGGTGGGACTGCAAACTAGTTCAACCTCTGTGGAAAGCAATATGGAGATACCTTAAAGTGATATAAGTGGATCTACCATTTGATCCAGCAATCCCACTACTAGACATCTACCCAAAAGAACAAAAGTCACTCTATGAAAAAGATACCTGTACTCGAATGTTTATAGCAGCACAATTCACAATTGCAAGGGTGTGGAAACAACCCAAGTGCCCATCAATACAAGAGTGGCTTAATAAAATGTGGTATATGTATACCATGGAGTAATATTCAGCTATAAGAAACAACGTTGATATAGCATCTCTTGTATTTTCCTGGTGGAACCCATTCTATTAAGTGAAGTATCCCAGGAATGGAAAAATAAGCACCACATGTACTCATCAGCAAATTGGTATTAACAAATCAACACCTAAGTGGATATATAGGAATAACATTTATCAGGTGTCGGGCAAGTGATGGGGGGGGATTGGGGATGAGAGGATGGGTATATACATACATAATGATTACGATGCACACCAACTTGGGTGATGGACAGGCTTGAAGCTCTTATTCGAGGTGGAAGGGGGGACAAGGGCAATATATGTAACCTTAACATTTGTACCTTTATAATATCCTGAAAAAAAAATAAAAACAACCAGACAAACAAAAAAACCTGCCTTACTTAATGATACAGATTTTGTTTAAGTTTACCATAGAGTTTCTGATCTGTGGACACCGGAAGTTCCTGAGGCCACAAGACCAAAACCAATTTCATGATGATACTAAAATCTAATTTGCCTTTTCTACTATGCTGCAATTTGTGATGATGTGCAAAAGTGATAAAAAGAACTACTGCAATTTAGCGTGAAGCAGGGTGTTGGCTCGAACCTGGACTCATAGTCATGGATTTTTCTTTGCCATACCTACAGGAAAATGCCATTTTACAATTCTGAATGTTCTTCATGAAGAAGTATAAATTGTACTAAATTCCAACTGTTGAATATATGTCTATTAATATTTGGTGTGATACAATGGGAAGCATCCATAAAGCATCTTTTAAAAACGTTGAAATACTTACAGATTCAGAGGAAGTTTTGGCAAGAAATGTATAAGGAGGTTTTGTATACTCTTCCACCAGTTTCCCCTGAAAGCAAAATTTTGCACAACTATAATACAAATAGGAAAACCGGGCACTGTCACTAATAGAATCCAAAAGGGTCTTCAGAAGAAGAAGAGAAAACACCTGTTCCGGGTTTAAAGGATGAATAGCAGCTCAACAATGGATAAGTCTGAGAGGGGGGGCATTATACCAGAGGGAGGAGAGCCACAAATTGTGTTAGAGGAAAAAAAAATGATTCCATTTTGCTAAAGCGAAAAAACGCAGAAAGGGACACCTAGCCAGGTGATGAGTTTGGGAGGGAAAGTTGCCCAATGATGAAGGCCTCGTGTGCCAGGATGGAAGACCTAAGTTTGTTTCTTAGAGCTCTGGGGAGCTTTATAAAAGTTTTAAGCATGTGGGTGGTGTCACTGGATTTATTTTTCAGGAAAGTAACTATGGATTTTTTTGAGGATTGAAGGACAAGTAGCATGAAGCTCATTAGGAAGATTTCTGATAATCTAGGCTAAGAGATTTTGAACTAATGCAATAGATGGAAGGATGGATAAGGAGAGAAATCAAAGAAATATTTAAGAAGCAAAAAGTATAGGACTTAGTAATGAATGATGGAGGTAAAAGAAAAAGGAGTGTAGGAAGACTCACAGATCCGACTTAGGTGGCAGGATTCGATGATGATACCATTTGTTCACATGCTCCATCTGGGAATATTTGAGTTTAGCTTTTTAAGAAACATCAAAGGTTTAGATGGCTGGTTTTACTGGCACAGAGTCTGGTGAACTAGTCAGGTTACAGATACAAATTTGGATGTCATCAGTTTTGGAGGTTGTTAAAATAATGTGAGAGGTTGAAGTCGTCTAGAGAGAAGACGTGACATAATAATAAAGAAGCAAAGTTTGGAAACTAGGGGAAAACCAGGTGATGGAAAGTATAAAAGGAGTTGGAGTAGCACACTGAGAAAGATAAGAGAAAGGAAAACTATTAAATGCAGCAGAAATGTACAGTGCAGTGCTGTGCAGACAGTTTGGTATCAGGACCCCTTTATACTCTTCAGAGTTATTATGAATCTCAAAGGACTTTTGTTTATGTACATTTTTCTAATGATATTTACTGTATTAAATTTAAGTGGAAAAAGCTTAAATATAATTACTAAAAAATATAAAATGACACCTTAACATTAAATAACAAAACAAGCATTGCATGTTAATGTAAATGACAGATTATTATGAAAAATAAGCTATGATTTCCAACCCACAAAATAATTAGTGGTAAAAGAGGCATCGTTTTACACTTTTGCAAATCTAATGTTTGACTTAGTGTAATTAATATCTGGCTACATTTATATACCTGCATGTGCATTCAGTTTATTACAATAATTTTTTTAGTTGAAGTATGTGAATTAAAATAAAATCTTAAGCTCCCTACAGCTGACTGAATGGATCCCCTCTTGGCCAAGACAAGGTCTAAGAAAAAGACCCTTAAAGCTGAGTTGCTGACCCTGAGGAGAAGGCAGGTCAGACACATGTAGTTATGCCTTGTCACTTTTGGAGTTACTTTTTGTAACAATAAGATAAAAAATCATTAACAAGCCTACAGCCATGTATGAAAAAGATTAAAACACACCTGCAGGTCATCAATTTACTAAATAGATCAATTCAGTTGTGGTATATACCTGGTATATGTCTAGTGGCTTGTTTCTGATTAACAGACTTCCTTATGTTAAAACTCTCCAAGCCTTTAGACAAAGCTTCATTTCTTTAACCAATTACAAGTCAAAGAATCCTTAAACCTACCTATAACCTGTAATCCCCTACTTCAAGATGTCCTGCTTTTCGGACCAAACCAACGTATGCCTCCCATGTATTGATTTATGACTTTACATGTAATTCCTCTCTCCCTAGAATGTATAAAACCAAACTGTAACCCAACCACGGTGGATTCTTGGGCTTCGTGCCCATGGCTCTCTGGGCCATGGTTGCACATATGTGGCTCAGAATAAACCTCTGTATAATATTTTACAGACTTTGAGTTTTTGTTTGTCAACAAGGATATGAAGAAGTTATGGCCTCATACAGATACGTAGTTGGAAAATAAAGGGGAATTTTCGTAGCCTTTTCAATTCAATGCGATATTGCCTTTTGATACTGCACCAAAACTCAAAGAAGTGAATTGTTGGAACTGAGAAATTGCACAGTACTAGAGACCTTACTGAGCAACATGCTTGGTGAGGTATTGGATTACGAAAAGAATTTAACCATGTGGAAAGAAGATAAAGGAAGCATCATTATTTTTGGCTTTGGTCTCTAAATGATGGTAATAATAAAATAAGTAATAAATTATAACCATGAGCCTGTGATAACATGGTTTGAATTTGTATTAGTGGAATAATGTGAGAAGTGCCAAGCTAAGAAACTGACATAAAACGTGGTATCATAACACCCCGAGTTCTTGGCAAAAACAAACACAAACTGCTCTGGAGGGAAAATCTTAACCTGGACTGCACAGAACTTTCCCTATGAAGAAGAGCTCACAAGACTGAGGTGCACTGAACAGAGGAAATAGATTCAGCTCTCCAACAACTTCAGATAAGAAAATCATATATTCATTAATGTAGTTAACAGAGCCAGAATTATTGAAGTGGTTAAACATATAAATGTATATATTGATTAAATTTGTAAATTATTAAATATATAAAATAGATTATTGATTACATGATTCAATATATAAATCATTGGATAAAGATTCAATACATTAAATCTTGTGGATTTAAAACCACAAGAAAATCCAAGTCCTGGGTAGCAGGATGTTTCGTGATGGATATTGAAGAAAAAGGAAAGTGGGGGTGAGAGGGAAGCAGAAATTTGAGGCAGTAGGTAATTTACCCTGTTTAATCCTCATTGTTGTGAAAACCACAGCAGTTAAGGGCATGGGTGCCTCATTGCCTAATATGTGGCCCAATATGTCTGAACTAAGCTCAAGAGACATTAAGATGTGAAAAATGTTAAAGATCTTAGAATTGATGTAATTGTGGATTTCAATAGGGAAGTCTTACAATGCTGTGAGCTAGCTGCTGTTGTCTTCTTACCACACATTTTAGAAAGGCTCTTCTGTTCATAGAAATCAGGCACACAGGGTTAAGGACATGTGTGAAGATCACATGCCCTGTTAGGGGTAGAATGGTGAGATTTGAACCCAGGTCCCCCCAGAGCTCAGCCGCCTTGTCTCTTTAGGAGGGTCTTTCACTGGGAAAGAGAAGATAATGCTGTAAAGAAAAGAGAAAATGACAGAAAGCTGGTTGAGAAAAGGGGAAATATGCAAACAAATGTTAATGTTCTTTCACTGTCTCTCTATGTGTGTGTGTCTTTTAAATGACACTTGGGAAGCAATATCTTTCACATGAAGTTTGATCAATATATGCCTCATTTTTAATTAGTGTCAAAGTGCTGATGATAATATATGCATATGTGTTACTATATCTCATTTCAAACTGTTGATTCATGTGTGCATATATACATCCATTTTATATTTTTTGGGTGAGTGGTGAGTTATTTTTGTGCAATAAACACCATAAAAGTTGAATGTAGACCTATGCAAAAAAAAAAAAAAAAAAAAAAAAAAAAGAGGGGATGGCTAACCTAGTCCAGAGAGAAGTCCAGCCATAATGAATGTTTTATCTATAACCAATACAGTGAAGCCTTCCCAGGAATTGTCTTTCCAGTCCTGAGTCTGCCTGCCTGTGTGTAGTCATTGAAACTGGGGGTAGCATATTCTCTGAAAAGAAGTCTTTAAAGCAAAAGATTCAAAATTTTGGCCTAAAATAGGATCAGCTCATAATATCAGAATTTACTGAAATAAACTGGATCCTTGAATAACAGGTAGGTAGATGTATCTCAGTGATTTCCCTTGAAATTTTCTAGCTGAAGGAAAAACTCAGGTTTGAGTGCAAGAAAATCTGGGAGGGAAAGCTTATATAATGCTCTTTTCACTTTTTTATAAATTAAAAATTTAATTTTCATGGAAAAGGGAGAAAAAGGAAATTAGGTTTTCACCTGGCCCCTGCAGTCACTTAAATATTGCATTGGACAAAGAATAGTAAATTGTGAAGAAGCTACTAAATTATGTGGGGGGGACTTAAAAGATAAGAGTTATTTTAAAGGGCCTGTACAGAATTCTTTTAGTCTTAACTTTTCTCATCGTTGAGGATAAAAACATTATTTCTTTTGGTATAGGCAGGGTAGCTTTCACATAGGAATTTCAACTTCTGCTTTTAAGAAACATCACAAAATTCAGAAGGATCTTTTTGTAATTGCTGTTTTCAAGAGCCTTTAATTTAAATAGTCAATATGCCAGAGTGGAATAGTTTTAACTCCTTCACCTGGATCCTCCCTGCTGGTGCTAGCTGGCCACCTGGGACCTCTCAGAGTGGCAGGTGAGTTCAGGAAGAGGAGAGAACTTCCCCTGGCTGATCAGGATTCCCAGAGTTTCCCATTCCTCCCCTTGCTGGTGACTCAGTATTTACCAGGGAAAGGAATGAGCTTACCTGGGCTGTCAAGAAATGCAGGATCCAGGTCTTTTTTTCTCTTGAGTGATGGGCTGTGAGATCACTTGCTGCTGTTTTTACCCTCCAGTGCTGGGGGCACAAATCACCTTTATTTTTTCTCATCAGCTTTTGGAGTATTCCATTGCTTGTCTCTTGTGTAGTTTGGGGGCTTCTGTTTGCAATTAGCAGGGAGGATCGTGGAGAAACAAGTCCAACCCATCTTATCTGGCATGGAAGTCCCTCCTTCACTTAAAAAAATCAAATATAAAGGTTTCTGTAGTATTCATAGATTATGTCTTGTATGTCCGTGGCATCAGTTGTAATATCTCCGTTTTTGTTCCTGATGGAGTTTATTAAGATTTCTGTTTTCTACTTTCATTAGCCTAGCCAAAGTGGTGTCACTTTTGTTTATTTTTTCGAAGAACCAACTTTTTGTTTTATTAATCTTCGGTATAGCTTCCTTGTTGTCAATTTCATTTAGTTCTGATTTGATCTTGTTAATTTCACTTCTTCTGCTGGGTTTGGGGTTGGTCTGTTCCTCTTTTTCAAAATCAAAGACTCAATACCCTTCACAATAGCAACAAAGAAAATAAAGTACCTAGGAATATACCCAACAAAAGAGGTAAAAGAGCTCTGCAGGGAAAACTGTGAAACTCTGAGGAAGGAAATAGCAGAGGACGTAAACAACTGGAAATCCATGCTGTGCTCCTGGGTCTGCAGACTCAGCACTGTTAAAATGTCTATACTACCCAAAGTGATCTACAGAGTCGATGCAATCCCTATCAAAATACCAACATCATTTTTGACAGATATAGAAAAAATAATTTTAAGCTTCATATGGAACTAGAGAAGACCCCATAAGTCAAAAGCAATGCTAGGTAATAAAAACAAAATGGGTGGTATCAATTTGCCAGATTTCAAACTATACTACAAAGCTGTAGTAATTAAATCAGCTTCATATTGGCACAAAAATAGGGACATTGACCAGTGGAACAGAACAGAGAATCCAGATATAAAACCATCCTCATATAGCCATCTAATCTTGGAGAAAGCAGACAAAAACATACACTGGGGAAAAGAATCCTTATTCAATAAAAGATGCTGGGAAAACTGGATAGCCACTTGTAGAAGACTGAAGCAGGACCCACACCTTTCATCTCTCACAAAAATCATCTCATGCTGGGTAACAGAGTGTAACTTAAGGTATGAAACTATTAGAATTCTCGAGGATAACATTGGAAATACTCTTCTAGATGTTGGCCTAAGAAAAGAATTTATGAAGAAGACCCCAAAGGCAATCACAGCAGCAAGAAAAATAAATGGGACCTGGTCAAACTAAAAAGCTTCTGCACAGCCACAGAAACAGTCACAAGAGCAAACAGACAACCTATGGAATGGGAGAAAATTTTTGCATCCTACACATCTGATAAGGGATTGATAACTAGAATCTATTTAGAACTCAGGAAAATCAGCAAGGAATAATCAAACAACCCTATCAAAAAGTGGGCAAAGGACATGAACAGAAACTTTTCAAAAGAAGACACAATAATGGCCAAAAAATATATGAAAAAATGCTCAACATCTCTAATCATCAGGGAAATGAAATCAAAACTGCAATGAGATATCACTGATCTCCAGTAAGAATGGCCTTTACCAAAATGTCCCAAAACAATAGATGTTGGTGTGGACGCAGAGAGATAGGAACACTCCTACACTGCTGGTGGGACTGCAAACTAGTTGGACCTCTATGGAAAGCCATATGGAGATACCTTAAAGCAATACAAGTAGATCTACCATTTGATCCAGCAATCCCATTACTGGGCATCTACCCAAAAGAACAAACGACATTCTACAAAAAATTCACCTGCACTCGAATGTTTATGGCAGCACCATTCATAATTGCAAAGCTGTGGAAATAACTTTGCCTATCAATTCATGAGCGGATTAATAAAATGTGGTATATGTATACCATGGAATACTACTCAGCTTTAAGAAACAATGGTGATATAGCACCTCTTGTATATTGCTGGATAGAGCTGGAACCCATTCTACTATGTGAAGTATCTCAAGAATGGAAAAACCAGCACCACATATACTCACCAGCAAATTGGTATTAATGGATCAACACCTAAGTGGACATGTAGGAGTAACATTTATTGGGTGTCGAGAGGGTGGGAGGGGGGAGGAGGGGATGGGTGTATACAACCACAATGAGGAAGATGTGCAATGTTTGGGGGATGGACATGCTTGAAGCTCTTACTAAAGGGAGGAGGAGGGCATGGGCAATATAAGTAACCTTAACACTTGTACCCTCATAATACGCTAAAAAAAAAAAAACCCAGTTCCCATTAATACATGAGTGCATTAATAAAATGTGCTATATGTATACAATGGAGTACTATTCTGCTTTAAGTAACAATGGTGATATAGCACTTCTTGTATTTTCCTGGATAGAGCTGGAACCCATTCTACTAAGTGAAGTATCCCAAGAATGGAAAAAGAAGCACCACATGTAATTACCAGCAAATTGGCATTAACTGATCAATACCTAAGTGAATATATAGGAATAACATTTATCAGGTGTTGGGCAGGTGCGGGGGGGAGGAGGGAATGGATATATACATACATGAATAAGATATGCACTGTTGGGGGATGGTCACGCTTGAAGCTCTGACTGGAGTAGGAGGGGAGACAAGGGCAATATACCTAACCTTAACATTTGTACCTTCATAATATGATGAAATAAAAAAATCAAATATATCGTAGTACAGGAGGGTTCCTTTTTATCTTTTTGGTATGTTAATGTTATAAAGGAGAAAAGATACCCCCAGATTTTCACAGAAGGTTTGTATGTTTGGACACAGCTAGCCATTGAAGGAAAGGTGGATTCAGGTTACAAGGTAAAGACCTCTAGTGGTCAAGGTGGAGACTGAATACTAACTAGTTCCAGTCCTAGCTCAGTCCCTCACCAACATATCTCATTAGGTCAATTCTAAGCTTCCTTTCTTCCTCTGTCAGATGAGCAATTTGGGGTCCCCCCAGCTACCATATCTATAAACTGAAATCCATCCTTTTTACCCTTCACTGAGGGTGATAGGCCAGGTTTCCTCTAGAAATTTCTCTCAGCAGTCGAGGAAATCATATTTGGAGAAGACAGGACATACAGACCAGTTTGGCTATGTCTGCTCACACCAGAGCCACAATTTGATCACTTGTTCATTCACTGTATTTGTTCATTTGGTTCATCATCACTACTTCTTCAAGTATGTTTTGTATGCTTACTATGTGCTAGGATTGTCCTAGGTTCCGTAAAAGATAAAAAGTAAAATGAGACGGATTCTATCCTTATGTTGCTCAGCCACTTATTTGGCATTATCTTCCAATAAATACACATTAAGTAATGTGAGTAAGTAACTTCAGAGGCCAAAACATCAAATGTGTTTAGGTTGAATGTGCAAAATACCAACATTGGTTCTCTGTGAAGCTGCACAGGAGCTCTGGGACCATTGTTCAAACACAATGAATCTCAGAGCCTTAGCACTCTTTGCACCATTAGGCCTCCATGAGCCAGTGTCAGTGATTCTGCAAGCTTCTGTTCTTTTAGTAAGTTTAGCAAACATGAACTACAAGTGCTGTCATCTTGTCTCTATTCATTGTTCTGTGTAATTGGAAGAAGAATTTCTATTTTGTTTCTTCCCTGTGAAGCAGCCAGTTAGGCAACAGATCAGTCTTCTGACATTTGTACCTGGGACAGTTACAGAATCTCTCTTGCATGGTTAATAGCACAGTATCTATGTTCCAGGTCTATGGGCTGATAATATAATCTGTGAGAAGCAGGTAATCAGATAGCTCTTGGTTCAGGAATCATAGACTCTTGAAACCAAACAGGGCCTAGAAGCAAAATAAGCAGCAACCATAAATTACATTGCAAAATACACTTGAAGGGACAAAGAAATACAAGCTAATTAAAGATGTACAAGGAAAATTTACTGAGGAAAATTTGACCTTGGTCAAATCCTCTAAATTTATATTTTTTGAAGTCAGCTGGGATTTAGTAATGACTGGGAGGAATCTGGGGTAAACATAGATCCATGAATAATGCTACCTTCTAGAAAATAAAAATTTTCAATTCTGGTCTTTGCATATTGGTATACTTTAAGGTCAGTTCTAGACCCTCCTCTCTTCTGAATTTAACCTTTCTCCCTAGGATATCATCTTTGCTTTTAGGTACAGTTACCATATTTATGCAATTTTATATTGAACATCAGTAATTTAGAGCTTCTGAACATATACTGTCTCTGAGTTCTACACTAATATTTTCATGTGCTTGCCAGACAAATCTATTTGGATCTTAAAAGAGCCTCAAATTCAATTCTAATTGTAACCCATGATCCTCTAATCTCCCCAGAGCAAAATCTAGCTGGCTAGGTCAGAAACTTGGGTGTCTTTCTTGGCTTCTCTTCACTTCCCTATATCTAAGCAGTTGCCATAATTCCGTGTCCGTTCGTTCCTAAATAATCTCACAAGGTGTTTCATTCTCTCCATCTCCACTACCACCACTCTAATGGTTTCCTAATGTATGTCACAATAACCACAGTGTCCTTTATTCTCATCCATTTATATCAGAGTAGTCAGAATTGGATCTTCCAGATACAGATACAATGATTTTATTTCATTCTTAGAGAAAGAAATAATCAAAGCCTGTAATGAGCTTCCTATTCCTTTCAGGATAAAACAGAAAGTTCTTAATGCGGTTTATAGGCTGTTTATGTTCTAGGATTTGCCTACCACTCTAGACATCATGCCCTATTCTAGTTTAAAATATTTCTGTCTGTATGATTAATATATTTGAAATTATCTTTTCTATGTGTGATTGGCTGCTTGCATTTTGTGGAAAGGCAAAAGGCAAAACAAAAACTAATTGAAGTCATTATTTTATTGATAGTGTATTTTATAGAATCATAAAATTTAGATACATAAGAAGGGTTCCAGATGGGTGTCTAGGTTAATGAGTTTGAAGAGAAAGTAAGATTTGGTTTGGCTTATTAAACTAGGTTGCAAACAATTATATTTCAAATTTAGAAGATATTGTATTGAAATAACCTTTTATATTACCTTGAAGTTGGACATTTTTCCCCAAGGAAATTTTTATTGGAGAAAAAGAAGATTTATATATCTGTTTAGAAAGAGAATGATAGAGAGACATGCTCTTTCAACCATTAAATTCTTGGTGATGACTATGAGATTGAAAAGAAAAAATGAATCAAGACAACCTATTGTTTCCAGCAATCAGTTTACTGGAACAATTCTGTGAACATCTTATAAAAATTACAGGCTAATCACATCTAAGGGGAAGAGACTCTGCCAAAGAAGAGGATGCTGTTGGTCTTATTTTGCTTGATGAAGAATAGGAATGGGTGATTACAATGGAACTCTTCAGTAATAGAAGGAGCAGATGAGTATCCCATAGCTATGCCAGTGGCAGCAGCAGCCTCTGCTCCCTCTTCTGTGACCTCTACAAATGCCTTGTGTAGGACTTTAGTCACTACAAGACCCCGCCTCCCAGTCATGCCTGAGAGGTCCGCATCCTGTGGAGAGAAAACATCCACCATCCCCATGGCCACCAACACGTCCTTGAGGTCATAGCTCTCTTCCACTTTGAACCGAGGTAAGTATAAATCCACATCTCTCTTGCTCATATTCTGTGGGCTTGTCCATTCTATTAATTTCTCAGCAGTGAGTTTACATTCAAGCTATAAAAATGAAAAAAGAAACTGACATGGTTAACGAAAGACCTCTAACATAGCTTAACAATGAATTGAATATGTGTAAAGTTTTTATTTTAGCCAGAAATAAAAATACAAAAGGTTCAGTTCATTAGATATTTTAATAAACAAAATAACAGTCATGATTATATATGTACATTTGATTATATATGTGTAAGTAAATATGTAAGTACATATGTATATATATGTAAAAACAGAATCATGACATCATTTTGTACTAAACAAACTCCATTTCACTATTCCTTATGCCAACAGCCTCCTACATGTATATATTTGTAATAGACTCTTTCTTTCATGTATACATTACTTATCATGTACTGCAATTACAGTGTCTACACTATTATAATTACTTTTTTCCTTTATGTATTTGTAAATTTTTGCCACAGTGCTATACATTTCTCTCAATCAAATGTAAATTTTTGCATAATACTGCCATCGATTTGAGATCCACTGTATGTAACTTGAATTAATTAATAATTGCTTAAGCCTTCAGTTTGTATCAGATCTTATGTTAAAAGATGTGTAATACAAAAGTGAATCATTTTTCCTCATTTTGAATTTTTCATTAGTTTAAGGCTTCTTTGTCTAAAACCTTTAGCCTTCTTTAGACTTAGTACCTTAGGAAGAAAATCAGGCAATAGAAGGATTGTGCATGCAAGGTTTTACCTTCTGCAGACCATCTATTTCATTTGGCAGTAGCACAATCATGGTTAGGTCTTCGCCTTTGTATGGTATTTCCAGAGCTTTAGCCTGCACATCCTCCAGCAAGGCAAAATTAAAGGATTTTCTTTGATTCATCATCTGTACAGATTTGCTTGTGCCCTGCAATAAATTAATGTGCCAAACAAATACCAAGTGAGACATAAGCCAAAAATGATAATAATATTGAGTTACCAACACATCTTTCTCTTTTAAGAAATAAGGCAGAAATTTTGTGAATAGGAGAAAAGAGTTTCTTTAGGTATTCATAGCTAAATAAAGCTTTAAGAATGAAATATTTTACTTTTCATGGTACATTCCATCAGATGTGTTTAAATTTGACATAAGTGGATTAATAAATTGTGGTACATGTATACTATGGAATGCTACTCAACTACAAAAAACAATGGTGATCTAGCACCCCTTATATAATCATGGATAGAACTTGAGCCCATCCTTCGAAGTGAGGTATAACAGGCATGAGAAAATAAGCACCACATGTTGCCATCAAATTGGTACTAACTGATCAACATTAAGGTGCTCATGTGGTAGTAATATTCACTGGATATAATAGGTGGGGTGATGTGGGTGGATGGTGGAGATGGAGCACAGTGTCTGGGGGAAGGGCACATCTCTAGTCCTGGCTTGAGTGAAGCAAGGGCATTACTTGACACCAAAATATTTGTACCTCCATAATTTTCTGAAATAAAAAAATTAACAACCCCTGTATAACTACATTACATTATATAAATAAAATATAGGCAATACCTCGTTCAGCCAAAATTTTTCCTCTTTAGTATATTCTTTATTAAATTTCTTCTCCCATTGCCCTTTGAAATAGACTGCATTCACAAGAACAAGGATGGTGCTGCTGTCAAGAGTCTTGTTAGGAAATAGGTCTTTGATTTTTCCTGCAAGGAAAGGAAACAAAAACATCTGTCATGCAAGGTACAAGTGGTTTGTCTGGAAGATGCTTTGCAAAAGTATGTGATTGATCATTAACTATTCACCAAGTCACTACTTTAGAAACTCACTGACCAACAGTTCACCAGACTCAGCTGTCCTCATGGCTGCTGCCCAGTAGAGTTAGCCCTGTAGCAGATACCACTCTTTGTGGTGGGAAAGGGTGCAGGTTCTCTGTCTATGGGTGACGTCAGTCATCTACACTGAATACTGATAAACTGATTTTATCTGCTCTTTCAGCTTATCTATTAAGAGTTCATGTCTCCCTCCCTTCCTGTCTTCCTATTTTTGTCAACTTTGGGCTCACTCACAAAGGAGTAGGACTTGATTGTTCTTTAGGATAAACATGAGCTCTATGGTCTGAAATGCATGCCCTGCGTTGTGAGACACGTCTTCTTGGGGTGTTTTTCCATTCATTCCCATGTTGAATTGCTATAAATTTGTCCTATAATGACAGTTGGGAGGTAGGATGGATGTTCATACAATGATATCTTTGGTAAGCTCTCTACTATGCATGAGAAAGACAGTTGTGACAATCCCTGCAGACTATGTGAGTGTAGGTGTGGTGCCTGAAGCTCCAGCTGAAGAAGTTAAAAGTGTTGCTTACAGGAGGGCTGCACATTCCCCAGTTAGTGAAGGAGAAGGGACCCTTTGTAATGTTTTCTCTTAAAGATCCATAGTCAAAAATTGGCTCTGACTTAAAGAAAAAGATATGATGTTGAAATGGGCCTGTGCAGAGACTTGGGATTCGCAAAGATCCAGTCATGTGGGTCATGTGCAGAGTTCTCCAGCTGTGTCTCTGCATACTTAGGTTCCTGTGAATCCCTCCCGTGGAATTTCCCCTTGGTTCTCCCAATTAACGTGGACCATTTCATCTTCTGCAGAGTTCTTCTGCCACCTCTCTGCAAATGCATCTCCACACCCACCCCCATAACCCCATGCAGTGTCAAGCACAGCGCTCACTCAACAGGAGACTCAAAAGGGTTCTTATAATGGGCAGTCCTCTTACCATGTGTTTGAGTTTCCACCCAGGAGTTAATCTTCTTTTCACTTTCTTCTGCAGCATTTTGAAAATCAACAGATTCTGCATGGGCCAGGAAAAATTCCTTAACATTATCTAAATATTGCTTTGAGATGGGAAAGAATAAAAGAGGAATTAATGGTAAGATATCAGCAGCAATGTATTGCTGTTACTAAACTTAATTATTTATAATTATAGTAAGCTGAGTTCAGACCCTGAACACATCCAGTATCTCCTGCCCAAGCTTATTTTTGTGCAGCTGCCACGTAGTCCATGAGAAAGGGGTGCAGGCTGGCTCAAGACGGAGGTAACTGCAGGCCAAATCCATCTGGCAAACGTTGGGCAGGAGAGGCTATGGTTGGCAGGCTTCAAAGCACGTTGCTCTGATGTAGGTGAATTTTTTCTGACGCTTCTTTTCAGTATTCCAACCTAGACATTTCTCACCTTTGTGTCTTCCTCAGGCATTCAGTATCTCCTGGTACTTCCCCAGCTGTCCCCAGGGACTCACCCAA